>JAODAL010009956.1:0-107740 GCA_025379985.1 Phyllomedusa bahiana
CCAAAAAAAAAAAAAAAAAAAAAAACTGAAATTTTGAAATTTTCAGGTTTGCTATTTCAGAAGGGTTTCTGAAATGGTTTTTGAGGTGGCTTCACCCTCCATTACTAGTGAGGATTCGTATGAATTTCATAGCTGTAACGCCCAAGAATTTCAGTTATTTTGAAGGCATTATGGGAAAGGGGCAAAACCCCCAAAAAAAGGGCGCCCTTGTTGGTTGTAACAAACCCTCTTTGTTTTTGCCCCGAGTCTTAGAAAGAAAAAAAGGATTTTTACCCAAACCCAGTATCTTCTTTTACAGACAACGCTGTTTCGGGGAGTCTCCCTTCTGAGTCCCCAATGCCCCCCCCAAACAGCCAGAGCCAGCCAGATCTTCCTATTGCATGAAGAGGGAAAAAAAACCCCGAAACAGCGTTGGTTCTGTAGATGGAGATACTGGTTGGCTAAAAAACCCCTTTTTGCTTTCTCAAGATCGGTGGGTAAAAAGAAAAAATGAGGTTTGTTACAACCAAAACGAGGGGCTGGGGGCTTCTCAGCCCCTTTCCATAATCCTTGTGATATGAAGATGCAAGTAGAAGGCAAAAAAGGCAAAAAAAACTTAAACCCGTTGTTGGTGCTTCCTTAAGGAGAGATCTTCCCTTCCTGAGTTATTTTGCAGTGATGGTTCTTTTTCAGTGCGCAAAACAAAACGCCACATAAAACCAGCATTGTGTGCCCTGTGATACTGTTTTTCCATTGGAAAAATGTGAGACAGATTTGCAATCGGTTTTGGACACTGTTTTTGTTTGAAATTCATTTCAGAAACAGCGTCAGAAAAGATCACCGTAGGAAATGTTTTCGAGGTTAAATGGTTACTGTAGTGCACAATCTAGATAAAGGGGTGTTCCCACAAATCAGCTCATAGCTAGCTACAACCTTGTTACAGAATGAGCAGCCCAAGATCACGTGTTCAGCAATTCTTTCTATTCTGCCGCTTGTCAGTTTCAGTCATTTCTGGTTCATGGCGTCCGTTGCTATGGGGATACCAGCATGGAGACTGTGGGTTTAGAAGCTTCTATATGTGGTTAACATCGGGGCCTGGTGACATTTTATCCTATACTTGGCTGGTGCTTGCGACCATCCTGATTATTCACTTCTGCGGAAGTTCAAAATATAGCCGAATGATGTTTTATGGTTATTCAAAAAATGCCATAAAAATTAATGGAGGGACCCCACAAGCCCGCCCTCCTCATTCCAAATGGTGGTCATAGCTGACATGTGAGGCAATTTGAACAGCCCCCTTACCTTAAGCTAGTTTTGAAATATGGGGATCTATGGAAAGCCATGCAAACATGACGAGAACACAGACTCCATGCAGATCTTGTCCTTGGTCAGAGACCAGCACAGTAAAGTAAGGGTAGGTTCATTTGGCTGCTTTCCAGCACTGAAGCAGTGTGGAATCCATGTAGAAAAAAACCCTAATTCAAAAGTTTTTAGAGGTGGATTTCAGCCTCCATGTACTATGTGGGGATTCAGCGCTAAATTCTATTGCTGAAATCGCCTTGAGAATTGAAATCAGTTTTTTTTTTCAGTGCTGAAAAAAAGTGTCATGGAAAAGAATGGGTATGTAAAAGGGGATTAAAAAGGGGTTTTGTCTTCTGTGGAAGTATCCCAAACAATAACAATATATAAAATACAATAGGGGGGGTCATGATGGTGTTGGCGATTATGGGGGAAAGGCAAAAAACTCATGATGACATGGGTGTCAATTTTGGCCCCGGAAAATGCGGGCGTAGTCCTAATCTCGGAGCCAAAAAGGGCAGGGAACATGGAAAATAGAAAAAAAAACCCGGGACTGGGCGCTTTTTTTGGTAATAATCCTCGTGAGATGACGTAGGATAAAAATTACATTTTATTCCATTAAAATTTAAGGTTTAGCCCCATATTGCAGAGTAACGTGCATAAGCGTTTCGTGGGGTGTACGGCCTTCCTCGGATGTTTTTGTTATAAAAAAAAAAAGGAAAAGAATAGGGAAAATATTTTTGGGGGAAAAGGACTAGTAGCCAAACAACAGGGCCCCCAAAACCTTTAAATTAGATAAGTCTGTTGGAGGGGTGGGCCAAAAAACCTACTGCAGTGTGGCAAACTTTGGGCAAAATACAGAAAAATCTAATCTGCATTGCAAACAAAGGTTTCGTACCAAATATTTAAATTTGTTTTTTATGTACAAATACTTTTTTCATGTAAAAAATGCAAATTAATCATTTAAAAATCATACAATGTGATTTTCTGGATTTTTTTTCGAGTCTGTCTCTCACAGTTGATGTGTACCTGCGATCAAAATTACAGACCTCTCCATTCTTTGTAGGTGGGAAACTTGAGAACCGCCAAGGTATCAAATACTTATTTTCCCTTCTGTATGTACGGTGCTACATGACAGTGTACATATATAGGTCATACATTCCAACTCTCCCGCTTTTGGCGGGGGGGTCCCGCTAATGGGGACCCCCCCCCACCACTCACCCCGGCAGAGTTGGCGAACCTCCCGCCGCCAGCAGGTGTTCTTTAACTGACAGCAGCGCCGGAGTAGCGCTGGAGCGCTACTCTGGCGCCGCTCCTACGGGCGGCCACAGCGGCCGCTCACCCGCCCGGTGAGTTTCACTGACTTGTGTGGCTGCAGCCCCACAGTCAGTCAGCAGCTGCACGCTCTGTGCAGCTGCCGTTACGGGGAAAAGGCTGGAGGGATCGTTCCCCTCCTCCCTTCTCGCCCTGTATGTACAGCGCCAGAGTGCGCTGTACATACAGATCAGCGTCGCAGGGGGTGTGACACGCGGCTGCACTCACTCCCCCTACGACGCTGAGTCGGTCGGCCGATTCCAGAGCTGGCTGCGCTGCAGGGAGCCTGGTGAGGTAAGTGGCTTTTATTATTTTAATTTTATTAGCTATAGGGAGGCAACTACCTGGCTACAACAAGGGGGGCAACTACCTGGCTACAACAAGGGGGGCAACTACCTGGCTACAACAAGGGTGACAACTACCTGGCTACAACAAAGGGTGGCAACTACCTGGCTACAACAAAGGGGGCCTCTACCTGTCTGCAAGG
Source organism: Phyllomedusa bahiana (assembly GCA_025379985.1). NCBI lineage: Eukaryota > Metazoa > Chordata > Amphibia > Anura > Hylidae > Phyllomedusa > Phyllomedusa bahiana. The sequence continues at coordinate 3,080 of JAODAL010009956.1, forward strand.
GGGCATCTACTTGGGTACAAGGGGTCAGCTACCTGCCTGTAAGGGGCACTACCTGGTTATGGGGTGCTACTTCCTGGCTATAAGGTCACGACCTGGCTAGAGGGAGCATCTACCTGACTTTCTTCCAAAGCCGTTATGCAGTTAGGTGGAGTGTGTGTGGCTTTTTGAAGGGGCATGGCACACCAACAAGATGGGCGTGTCCATGCAATTTTTTTTAGCGCGCCTCCCTCTTCAATCTCCTGCTTTTCCACTTTCAAAAGTTGGCAACTATGATATAGGTGGCAGATACAACACTCTTAGTTACAGCAAACCTGACGCCATTTTCTTCCTATACATCAGGCAGCATGCTGTATTACAGGAATTGATGTCTTGTCCCTGCAGGATAATCAAATGGCAGAAATCACTCTATGTATTAATATAGCAGGACCTGCCCTAATACCACAGCGTTTATCATTCCACTCGTGGTATCTATATGGGCTGAGGACGCAGCACTACCATAAGACCATATAATGGCTGCAGCTCAGCAGCTTCTGTGATCAATGCATCTTGCTGTAGAGAGTGACTGGTATTTACTATACAGCAGTGATTTGCTGTGGAACTACAGCGAAGCTGCTGATGAAGACGAGTGTTCCAGGACCCCGCAGCACCGCGTCACCCATCTGATTGGCGGCCCAGGATCACGTGTCAGCAAGCATTTCCGTTCTGCCGCTTGTCAGTTCCATTTCCGGTTGATGGCGTCCGTTGCTATGGAGATGCCAGCATGGAGACCGCGGGTTTAGAAGCTGCTATACATGGTAAACGCGGGGCCCGGGTGACATTTTATCTTCTGCTCGTCCAATTATCAGGAAACAAGAAGTAAAGGGGTTTAGACTGAACAAGATTTGAGGACATGTCCAATAGAGGAGCTGATGAGCAGACTTCACGCCTGCATCTATAGCGGGACACACGAGGGTCTAGGCGAGGGGAGATAGATGTACACGGGGGGATCTAGGAGAGGGGAGGTAGACGTACACGGGGGATCTTGGGGAGAGGAGATGGACGTACACGGGGGGATCTAGGGGAGAGGAGGTAGACGTACACGGGGGATCTAGGGGAGAGGAGGTAGACGTACACGGGGGAACAAGGGGAGGGGAGGTGGACGTACACGGGGGATCTAGGGGAGAGGAGGTAGACGTACACGGGGGAGCTAGGGGAGGGGCGGTGGACTACGTGGGGCGATCTAGGGGAGGGGAGGTGGACGTACGCGGGGCGATCTAGGGGAGAGGAGGTAGACGTACACGGGGGATCTAGGGGAGAGGAGGTGGACGTACGCGGGGCGATCTAGGGGAGGGGAGGTGGACGTACGCGGGGGATCTAGGGGAGGTGGACGTACACGGGGGATCTAGGGGAGGGGAGGTGGACGTACGCGGGGCGATCTAGGGGAGGGGAGGTGGACGTACGCGGGGCGATCGGGGGGAGGGGAGGTGGACGTACGCGGGGGGATCTGGGCGAGGGGAGGTGGACGTACGCGGGGGATCTAGGGGAGGGGAGGTGGGGCGTACGCGGGGCGATCTAGGGGAGGGGAGGTGGACGTACGCGGGGCGATCTAGGGGAGGGGAGGTGGACGTACGCGGGGGGATCTAGGGGAGGGGAGGTGGACGTACGCGGGGCGATCTAGGGGAGGGGAGGTGGACGTACGCGGGGGGATCTTGGGGAGGGGAGGTGGACGTACGCGGGGGGATCTTGGGGAGGGGAGGTGGACGTACGCGGGGCGATCTAGGGGAGGGGGGGTGGACGTACGAGGGGCGATCTAGGGCAGTGGAGGGGGACGTACGCGGGGGGATCTAGGGGGAGGGGAGGTGACGTACGCGGGGGATCTAGGGGAGGGGAGGTGGAAGTACGCGGGGGGATCTAGGGGAGGGGAGGTGGACGTACGCGGGGGGATCTTGGGGAGGGGAGGTGGACGTACGCGGGGCGATCTAGGGGAGGGGAGGTGGACGTACGCGGGGCGATCTAGGGGAGGGGAGGTGGACGTACGCGGGGCGATCTAGGGGAGGGGAGGTGGACGTACGCGGGGCGATCTAGGGGAGGGGAGGTGGACGTACGCGGGGCGATCTAGGGGAGGGGAGGTGGACGTACGCGGGGGGATCTAGGGGAGGGGAGGTGGAGGTACGCGGGGGGATCTTGGGGAGGGGAGGTGGACGTACGTGGGGCGATCTAGGGGAGGGGAGGTGGAGGTACGCGGGGGGATCTTGGGGAGGGGAGGTGGACGTACGCGGGGGGATCTAGGGGAGGGGAGGTGGAGGTACGCGGGGGGATCTTGGGGAGGGGAGGTGGACGTACGCGGGGGGATCTAGGGGAGGGGAGGTGGACGTACGCGGGGGGATCTAGGGGAGGGGAGGTGGACGTACGCGGGGGGATCGAGGGGAGGGGAGGTGGACGTACGCGGGGCGATCTAGGGGAGGGGAGGTGGACACGCACAGGGGTCATGGAGGGGAGATACAGTTGAAACCAGAAGTTTGCATACACTATATAAAAAGACATATATGCGTGCTTTTCTGTTTTAGGTCAATTAGGTCAGAGCTGTTATATCCAGAAGGTTGTCTGGATATACCAGTTCTGTAGGCTCCTGCATGCTTCTTATGTCTGCAGCCTTCAGGCTCCTTGCTGTGCTATATGCAGTTATACACAGAGCCTGAACTGATGAGACATGTGAGGAGTGTACACTGCCCCCCTCCTTCCTACCCTTCTGTTACCAGACAGGAGACTGTATGACTGTGGTATATGCAGTTATACACAGAGCCTGAACTGTATGAGACATGTGATGAGTGTACACTGCCCTCCCCCCTTCCACTCTGTTACCAGGCTGCAGTCTGTGTTACTGTTTTATATGGAGCAATGCACACCGCCCTCCCCTCCTCCTCCTCCTCCTCTCCCCCTGTTAACAGGCAGGAGACTCTATAATACTGTGTTATATGAGGGGATCTGTGATTTAAAGGGGTTTTGCCACCATGTAATGTCGACGTGAGATGCTTCGAAATCATAAGTTAGGCACTTTCCTAAATGCATGTCATTAAAAAAAGTGTAAAAAAAAAAAAGCAGCTATCACTCAACGTTCACTGACAGCAAGCACCTGTTATATCTCTTCGTTTACACACAAATTACACTTAAAGCCAGCAACTTTTACTTCTCTTCTAGTGGTGTTCACCCAAATTGTACTGACAACAGGCAGAGATCTTTACTCAACTACAAGGACAAATGTCAGCTTCAAGTAAAGATCTCTGCTTGCTGTCAGTGATATGTGAGTGAAAACAATGGGGAGAGAAGCAATCAGCTTTGAGAGAAGACCCTGCTCAACCTATAACTAACTTGGGCTGGTAGTGCAGCGGTAGGGCTTTCATTTTACAAGGAAGGGGTTTGGAGTTCTAGTTCCTCACAGAATATTTTTTTTCCCCCTAAATTCTACACATATGAAGAGAGACCTAAACTATATATGTCAATCTCTATAATGATATATATACACATACATAGCTCCCCTATATCATGTCTCATCCCCCAGAGTATATGCATTGTATCACGTATGTTGGAAGTGCATGGTGTGACTACTGCGAGGAAGGGACACTATATAGGGGAGCTTTGTGTGTGTATATAAATAAAATTATAGATGTCTACACATATATTTTTATATCTTTACATATGTGTACAATTTATAAAAAGAAAATAAAAAAAACTACTGATGGGGCTTGAACTCCTAACCTCTCTCTTGCAGAGCTGATCAGTTAAGCACTACACTACACATACAACCTCTTGGCAAAAGTCCTTTAAACAGGCAGTAATTGCCCAGATCCTTCACCTATAGCTGGGAGATGTGTATAGAGCCAGCAGACCTTGGTTTCACTATCGATTTTAACAGCGCAGAGGGGAGTAAACACAGAGTTTGCAGCCAGCCAATCACAGTGCAGGGGGCGAGTCTAGGGAGGGAAACGTCCAGTAGGCGTGTCCAACCAGCAACAGCAGAAATAGAACAGAGATTTACAGAAAAGCTGATATCTGCTAAACCAAGTGACTGAGGTAATGCAACCCAATTACAAAAGTGCTTATTTTTACTGTCCCCATAATCTGAGACATGACCTTTTGTAGAGATAAAACCCCTTTAATGATGGTCATTATGGCCAAACTGTTCAATTTTAGTTTTGTCATGTCTCCAAAAATGTCATAGGTGATATATATATACCCCCTTCCTAGAGCATTTGTCTGTGTACATATATATGCCCCTTTCTTCATCCTCCTGTTCGTCTATACATCCTCCTGAGTACACTTATATATCCCCCCTTTAATCTTTTTTTTGGGGGCTGTATTAACAGATGAAAATAGAATTTTACATTTCATATATAAATAGACACATATTTCATTTTTTTTTCTCACCCATCCCCAATGAAATTTTGAATTTAAAACCCTTTCACCCTTTTTGGTCAATTAGGGATTATCAAAAAATTTTTTTATTAAAAATTTTCCAAATTTCCAGAAAAATTTAAAAATAACAATTTATATATTTAAATTTTATAAAATATTAAAAATATATAATATATATATATATATATATATATATTTTTATATATCCCCTAATTTACAGGGGGATTTAAAAAGAAGAAAGGAGGGGGTGTAGGAGGGGGCCCCTATTTTTGTTTCACGGGCAAAGGCAGGAGGGTGTGTTTTTAGCAATTAAAACGGAAGATTTAAAAAAAAATATTTTTGGGTTTTACAGAGGGTAAACGGAATGGTAAATTATGGAGTGGATGTATACCTCCTTTGGTTTATGGAGGTAAACAGGAGGGGACAAATAAGGATATTGAAAACTTTTATGTAGGGGGGGGGCACAGGAAAAAATTTTAAGAGGAGGGCTTCATTTTAAAAAAAAAAAATGTAGAGTAGAAAAAATTTTTTTAAATTCTTGTACAAAAACCCTTTTAAATAGGAAAAAAATATAAGTATTTACTTCCCAAATATAAGCCGACCCGGTATATGCCGAGGCCCTTTTTTTGCCACAGAAAATGGGAAAGTATTACCGGGGTTTTAAGCCCCCAGGTTGGAAAAAAACAGCGGCTTCTTGGGAAAAATTTTAAAAAAAAAAAAATGGATACCAAAAAAATTTCATGTGCAGGTTTTTTAGGGGGAAATTTAAAGTCCCCCATAGGCAGGTTTTAAAGGGAGTTTAATGGCCCCCTTTAAAACCAGTTTTTTGGCAGGTATAGGTCCCCCCCCTAGGGAGTTTAATGTACCTTCATAAGGGCCCCCCGGCCCTAGGCACTTTTTATGTCCAAATAAGGCAAGGGGTTTTGGCTGGTTTTTAGGCACTTATTTTGTCTCCCATAGGGGCAAGGGTTTTTGGTGGTATAGGCACTTTATGTCCTCCATAGGCAAAGGAAAAGGCACTTATATGTACCCCATAGGCAGGTTTAGGTTGGTATAGGTACTTTTATATCCCCCCAAAGGGAGGGTTGTTTTAAAAAAAACAAATTTAAATCTCTTTCCCCCATTTCCCTTTTCCCAAAGCGACCTGCTTCTTCCCGGCACGGCGGCTGATGACTCTCATGCCCTCTATTTTGGAAAGCCGAGGTCTTTGGGCCCCTTTCCCAAGTCCTATTGCGGGCAGGGGCGGGGCCCAACCCCCTCCCGCTTCGCAATAGTGGGGCTTTAAATGAGGGGCTCCCAAAGGGGGTTTGCATACAGTTGAAAGAGATCGCCGACAGCGCCCGGACGCTTCAGTGGGCCGGATTGAGTTTGTCAGCTGGGATACACTCCCAGAGGGCGGTTTCCCTTTCCCCGCTTTAAGCGAAAACCCCCCCCGGGGGGGCCGTTTGAAGTCCGGGCGCCTGAAATTTAATCGAGGAATTTCCCCTATATGCGCTTTTCCCGGGGGAGTCACAATTTCAGGTGATGGAAACCCCTGCCATCGCCGGGGGCCCTTGCAAACCCGAAAAAAACCCGCGGTTTTACTCGAATAAAAAACCCAGTTCCCGGGTTTTTCCGCACATTTTTTTTTGCTTGGAAAAAAAACTCGGTTTTTACTCGCGTTTTGCGGTTGTTTCAGTTTGAGACCCAAAATTTAAGGCAGGGTTCACATGGCAATTATTGGGGACAAAAAATTTGCCGCAAAATTAAAGCCGTATGCTGGGGGGGGGGGGGGGGGCCATAGACGTTCATTATTCACAGCGGGGGTATTCACCCTGAATTAAATTTACATGTCACTTCTTCCCTGCTCGCCGCAAATTTTCCCGGAGGGGGTGGGGAGGAGGGGCCCTAAAATCCATAGTTCTCTATTGGGGGGGCTGTGGATTTTCCGTACTGACTGGGACGTACATTTGCCCCGTATTCTCGCCGGTTGGCGCGAAATCGGGGCGAAAGATACATAAATTTTTAAACCGTGTTTAAATAGCCCCAAGGCATAGCTGTGTATTTTGTGGGGGACTTGTATCCTTCTTCATTTCCAATCTGAGTTTTACCATTACATTTATGCAGGAGTATCGTTTAAAGAAAGGGAAAAAGCCCCAAACATTGGGAAAACCTTTTTTAAAATATGAATTTCACAATGGCGATTATGAAGTTTAAATCTCACCCGCTTTCTTTTTTAGTTTTCGAACCAGTATCTGCTCCAAAGCCACGCTCTTCCTCCTCATTGTGCTGGTGTTGACCTACATTCCTCCATTGTTAGTTGCATATCGAAGCCAAGGTGAGCCCCTCTCTCTTTGATAAAAAAACTATAGGGTCTTAGCTCCCTTTAAAATTTTTTTTTTTTTTTTAAACCATTTTTTTCCCCTTTTTTTTTTTTTTTTTTTGGTTTTTGGTTTAAAACAAAAAGCACTTTTGAAAAAGCAGCCCGATGTTCGGGTTTTCCCCTATGAGGCCCCTACTTTATTTTCTTAAAGGAAAAGTAGTGGAGGGTTATGTTGTTTTTGGGGCAAAATTTTTAAAGGATTCAACAGGGCCCAAATGGGGGGCAGGTCGGATACCCCAAGGGGTCGGTTTTGAAGCCCGTGTTTGTGTATACAGGACATACTTGGACCGTTTGCGGATCCCCCAAATTTTTTATGCTCTTTGTAGCTATTGGGCTTCTTCATACTGAAGGGAGGGCTCTTTTTCAAAAAAAAAGGAAAAAAAAAACGGGACCCAAAATGTTGGGTTCCCCCTCCCATAATTTAGGAAATAAGGGGTATATCCCCCTTTGCCCTTCCCAATTTTTTTTATTGGGACCACCCGTACTTTTAAAAAAGCAAAAAAAAAGGGGGAAACCCCAAATCAGTCTTTTAAAACTCCGGGTTTGTTTTATTTTTACAGCACCTATTCCCCGGCCTAGTGTCTTGGGAATCTTAGGACTTGTTCACATGGGTTTTTAAAACTGTTTTCACATCCCCTTTTTTTGGGTTGGGCTCTGGGAAACCAAAAGGACGGAACCCCGAAAGGATACAAACCCAAATTAGCAGTTTAGATTATCACTGGGGGGTATGAGGGGAAAAACCCCAGCGGCGTTACATTTAAACAAACCAAGTTTGGGGGTGTTTTTCCCGGCTCCGTCTTGCCCGTAATTTTTTTAAAAGACGGGGAAACCGAAAGGGAGGAGGGGGAAAACGCAGCGGCGATTCTTTTAATGTGGGGAACCCCCCTGCATCTTTCCCCCATTGGGCAGGATATTCTCCTTTCTAATTGTTTTTTTGGGTCCCGGGTCTGGGTCCGTTCCGTCCTCCCCGGATGGATCTAAAAAGCGGATGTAAAAAAAAGAGTTTTAAAAAGGGCGGGGTGGGAAAAATTTCCCCTTTTTCTGCCAAATTCACTCCCTTTTGTCTCCCTTTCCCTTTCAAAACAATAAAAAGGGGGGAAACCCCGAAGGAAAGGGGAGTAAACAGATTGAGCTACCCGAAAATTGTTTTTTTTGTCGGGTTTCCATTTGGGGTTGCATTGCAGCGTTTACAGTAAATGGTAGGAGATTTTTAACTGCATGGGGGAAAGGGGAATTTGGGAACGGGGGGTTTTACTGGGCTTTCAGGGTGATCATGGCCATTTAAAAAACCCCCTCTCTCCCTTCCCCACATGTGGGTTCGCTTTTTGACTTTTTCCCCCGTCACCCAGTTGCCCCACTACAACTCCTTTACAGGGTGCTGTTTGGGTTGTTTTTGCAGTGGGGGAAAACCATTTTTTGTTTTTTTTTTTTGGTCAGCCCCGTCCGGGCGATAGTGGCCCAAAAAAATAAAATGGCTAAACAAGGGGTATTCTTTATCCTAGATGGGGACAGGATTCCTACTAGAAGTCTTGAAGGGGCATCAAATAGGAATTCTGCCCACATGGAGGATCTAAGATGTTGCTTCAGTTTGGGTGACCAACAAAAGTGACCAAAAAAAATAAAAATTAAAATTCATTAAACCCCCTTTGTGCAAATGGGCGTATCAAATTTCATCCGATTGTGAGTCATTTACCGCAATAGGACATACCCGTAAAGTCAAGGGGGTTTATGGTGGTATGTCAAGCCCAACCCACGCCAAATAAATGGGAAATCAGCTGTAAAATTACAGCTGGGGTCCCTGGCCCCTTCCCCCACAACAAGAGCTTTCTTCCCCCGGGCACGGGGGGGGCGATTAACCCCTTTTGTTTTCCCCGGTTTTAAAAGATGCCCAATTTTTGGGGGAGACGATGGCTTCCCATTTGGGTTAAAATCGGAAGAAATTAAAAAAAAAGGTTTTGGGTTGCCCTTTTTGATGTCAAACCCCTAGCCCGAATGCACAATGGGACAGCCCTTTTTTTGTTAAAGTATTGTTAAGAGTGATTTTATAGATCCGGAAGGGCAAGTCCCCATTTGGGAAAAAAAAAAAAAAAAAAACAAAATAGGGAAAGGGCTCTTTTTCAAATCAAAAAAATTTTAAAACACTCAAACAATATTTGGCATTTGCCTGTGCTTTAAAGACCTAGGCATAAAATATTTTCATGTTTTTTAAAAGGGGTTTTTCTCAAACCGGAAAATTTCTTTTTTTTGTTTAAAAAATCTTTTCAAAAAAAAAGGCCCCTTTGCTTTTTGTGTCCCTTAACAGTGGGCCCAACCCCATTCCTAGAATCTCCTCCCCCTTTTATGGGCTACATTGCTCCTCAAGGTCCCCTATAGCTAAAAATCTGTTTTAAATTTTGTAAAGATTTTGGCTGTCAGTATGGGTTTCTTTTTAGCTTTCCAAAAAGGTTTTTACTGCAGCCTAGTAGAAGTCAGTAAACGGGCCCCCGAATTAAAATGGGAAAAACCAAAAAAAACATGACGGAAACAATGTAGTGAGAAACCACTTTTTAAATTGCTGATTTAAATTGTAAAAAAATTGTGATTTTTGTTTTTCCCCAAAAAACACAAAAAAATGGGAAAAAGCAAATCCTTAAATCATAAAACCCCCCCAAAAATTTTACCAATTAAAACTTTAGTTTCGTCCCCCCAAAAAAAAAGGGGCCCCCCGGGAAAAGCTCTGTTACGGGAAAAAAAAAAAAAAAGTTTTTAAACTATCACAAGGGAGTGATTTTAATAAAAAAGTTATTTTTATACAATAAAAACATTTTTTTTCTCTAAATGCTACAACATAAAAAATATATAAAATTTGGTATTACCAATAAATTTATTTTACCTACGAGTAAAAAAAAAAAAGTGTCAAGTATACTGCCCGGGAGCTCTTTTAAAAAATTTAAAAAAAAAAAAAACAAATTTCCAAAGGGTTGCTGTGTTTTTTTTTTTATTAAAATGCTTCTCAAGTCATGTCCCTCCCAAAATGGTACCAATAAAATCGTCAACTCATTCCACAAAAAAGAAGCCCCTACTAAAAAGTTATGGCTCTCAGACTATGGTGAAACAAAAGCGCATTTTCTTTTTAAAATGAAAGTGTTTTTATTGTGAAAAAGCAGTAAAATACAAAAAATATATAAATTTGGTATCGCTGTAATCGTATCGACGTGCCGAGTGAAGTTAACATGACATTTATACCGATTAGGACCTGTAAAATTTAAAAACTCCCCAGGTTTTGCTGTATTTTGTTCATCTCACCTCCCAAAATCCTTGGTTAAAGCAAAGTGTCATTTGAAGCCCAACTCGTCCATTTTCACTTAGGGGGGCCTATTCTGTTAAAAAACCTTTAGACTTTGTTTTCTGTGGTTGAGTTTTTTTGAGGACACACAAAATTTACACTGTTTTACAAGTGCAACTGATGCTTTTTTGTATCAAGGTGTTATCTTCAGTGTTGCCCAAAAAGAAAAGATAAAATACAATATGTACAAAAATGTGATGGGTGAGATACTGTATATATCTATGTAGATGTGTGTGTGTGTGTGTGTGTGTATGTGTATATATATATAGATATATATAAGCAGAGGCACCTACTTTTGCCACATAAAAATGGGAAAACTTATTGACTCGAGTATAAGCCTATGGTGGTAAATGCAGAGGCTACTGGAAAATTTTTAAAAAATAAAAATGGATGCAATAAAATTGTATGGGCGGGTTTTTGTCCCCATAAGTAGGTTTTTGGAAGGCATATGTTTCCCACGGCGGGTTATAGGCGGTACACGTCCCCTTTTGGGGTTTATGGGAGGTATTTTCCCTTAAAGGGGCGGGGTTTAAAAAAAAACAAAACAAATACAAATACTTACCTTGCTCCCTCGCTGTCCGTTCCCGGGGATCTCCTGCATCTTGGGGACAGCGGGTGATGTCATGGCCGCGCACGAACGTGACCCAACATGCTGCCGGAGTCTGCTTGTGGCCGTCCGGAGTCCACTGCGGAGCAGGGAGCGCTCGCTCTGTGCACCGCAGTGGTATCTCTTCACCTGTATGCGCTCCTGGAGATCGCATACAGCGACGGGCCACAGCTGTGTCTGGACGCTGTCGGCTGTACTCGGCCTGGGGGGTCGCGTAAAAACAAGTGCCCCTGTCGGCGCAGGGCCATCGCGCGACCCGAGCCCCGACGGTGACTCGAGTAAACCGGGGAGGGTTTTTCGCACATTTTTGTGCTGAAAAACTCGGCTTGTACTTGAGTATATAAGGTATATATACTTTCTGTTTTTTTATGACTATAAAAATTGTAGATTTACACTGAAGGCATCCAAACTATGAAAAAAAACACAGTGGAAATATATACTTTTCAAAAAATGTAAAACAACTGAAAATTTCTTATATTCTAGGTTCTTAAAAGTAGCCCTTTTTTGCTTTGTTTTACTGCTTTGCAACTCGGGCATTCTCTGATGAGCTTAAAGAAGTAGCCCCTAAAAGGGTTTTTTCATTCACAGGGGGGGGTCCTGTCAGGTTTAAAAAGTAGGGATTTTTGCCTTAAAAATGGGGTTTGGGGGACCATCAGTTGTGTTTTTCAAAAAAGTAATGGATCCCACAGCTGATAGTCCTACTGAATGGACTGTTGGGGCTTGTTCAACGCGTTTTTGTGATCCTTTTACGGATCTGAAAAAGGATTAACAATTGTCAGTGTGATTAAAACATTGGTTCAATGGCAAAAGCGCATCGCCGTTCCCACGAGGATGGGGCAAGCGCTTTTGAGAGCCTCCTGCACTGGTTTTTGCATCCGCTTTAAAATTGCATGTCAATTTTCTTGCGTTCAAACGAAGTGAAACCCCATGGAGATAAGGGGTGCGCTTTTGGCACCTGTAAAAAGCGTCCACACTCTGGGACGTATCGGCCGGGCTTGCACCGAAAGCGGATGCGAAAAGCCAGTGCCAGTGATGGGGTGAGCGTGAGTCGGGGGGCGGATCTTTGGGATGAAGGGGTTTTTGTGCAGGCCTGCACAGCTAGGAGTTTGCTCCCCGGCGCCGCTGCCAGCTCGGGAGTCTGCTGGGCCGGGCCGGGCCGGCGCAGTAAGTAAGTTTGCTGTGGGGCCCCGCCCCCGGACTTACGCGGGTCAGGGTGCGGTCCCCGGGAAATGGGTTTCGGGTATGTGTTTGCTCCCGTTTGTGATGAATGGTGTCGGGCGCGGGGACAGTTTAAAGAAGAGAACAGACACCTTTTTCGTGAAAAACCATCCGGAAGCGGATCCGTAAAACCATTTTAAAAAGAAAGCATAGGATCCAAATAAAGATCAACGCTGCGTTTTTCGGATCCGCTTTCCGGATGCGTTTTTTCACCTATCAAAAGGGATGGGGAAAAAGCTTAAAACGTGTGTGAAAAGCCCCTTAGAATTTTTTATTATGGCAAGAAAAAAGCAGTAAATAAAGAAAAAAGTGGCCTCATTATTTTGAAATGAAAGTCAGTCCGAAATATTGGGGGAAAATTTTAAAGTGTCCCCAAGAGGGAGTGGCAAAAAACCCTCAAGCGCTACAAAGGACTGGCTCACGAGGACCCCCCCCAAAGGGAAAGGGGAAAACCCCAAAAGTCACCTCTGCTGCGGGGATAAGTTCATTTTAGTCACCCAGTGAAAAAGCGGGTTTAAAAGGGAGCCAATTAGAGACTAGGTCAACGGCCACACAGAGTTTTTTAGCGCAGACCATCCTACAACAACGTTAAGAGGAGACGTGTGCAGAGGGCCTCATAGTAAAAGCTGCTAGGAAAACCCCTGCTAAGGCAGGCAACAAAAGGGGAAAAACTTTTTTTGGGTAAAGAACACAAGGAATGGGGACCATTAGACCAGTGAAAACTGTGTTTGGTCGATGATCAAATTTTTAGATTTTGGTCCAACCATGAAACCGAAAAGGTGAATAAAGGACTCTACATGCCTGGTTCCCACCGGGGTTAAGCTGGGGGAGGAGGTGTGTGGGGGGGGGTGCTTTGTGGGGACACTGTTGGGGTTTATTCAAAATTGAAGGAATAGAAACCCCTGGTTACCCAGCATTTGTACGGGGATGCTTTCCATCCGGGTTTTCGTTTTTGTTGGACCATCATTTATTTTTCAAAAAGGGCAAGACCCCAAACACACCTCCAACTGTGTTTAAAGGGGTATTTAATCAAGAAGGAGAGTGATGGGGTTGCCCCATGACCTGGCCTCCAAGCCCCCAGAATGATCCCCAAACGAAATAGTTTGGGGGTGAGCACTTGGGAATCCCTTAAGACTGTTTGGAAGACATTTCAGGTGACTACCTTTTGAGCTCATCAAAGAATCCCAAAAGTTTTGCCAAGCAGTAAAAAAAAAAAAGGTGGCTACTTTGAAAAAACCTAGAAAAAAGAAAAATTTTCACATTTTTATAAGTATATAATTCCACAGTGATAAACATAGTTTTTATGCCTTAAATGTGTCCAAACTTTATATATTTAAAATATATATAATTTTTTATATATATATATATATAAAATTTTTATATTTTTTATATATATAAATATAAATATATATAAATAACACACATAGTCTGGAAAAAATTAAGGGACCCTGCAAAATTTTTCAATTTTTGTTTTTCTCTTTAATGGTTTTTATTTTTTGAGAAAAAAGTACATTTTTTTTTTGTTATTTAAAAAAATACTGACAACATATCTCTGAATTCAATTTTTTATTTATTTTTTAGTAAATGAGACATTTTCAATTAATAAAAAAGCAGTGCGTCAGACCCCCCAAATAATGTAAAAAAAAAACAATTATATTTTTAGAAAAAATAAGACTAATGTTTTGTCCAGAAGAGTTTTCTTTTCAATGGGAAAGGGGTCAGCGTAGAGATGTATTTTTAGAAAATGAATTGGTCTTTAAATTTTCTCTCTCTTTCTTTTTCTTCTTTCTTTCTCTCTTTTTCTTTTTCTTCTCCTTTTTCCTTCCTCTCTTTCTTCTCCTTCTTTTTCGTCTCCTTTTCTCTCTCTTCTTTTTCTCTTCTCTTTCTCCTCTTCTCTTTCTTCTCTCTTTTCTCTTTTCTTTTCTCTCTCTCTTTCTCTCTCCTCTTTCTCTCTTTTTTCTCTCTTTTTTCTCTCTTTTTTCTCTCTTTTCTCTCTCTCTCTTTTTTTTTCTCTTCTTCTCTCTCTCTCTCGTTCTTCTCTCTCTCTCTCTTTCTTCTCTCTCTCTCTTTCTTCTCTCTCTCTCTTTCTTCTCTCTCTCTCTTTCTTCTCTCTCTCTCTCTTTCTTCTCTCTCTCTCTCTCTCTCTTTTCTCTCTCTCTCTCTCTCCTTTCTCTTTCTCTCTTCCCCTTTCTTTCTTCTCTCTTTTTTTTCTCTCTTCTTCTTTCTTCTCTCTTTTCTCTCTCCCCTTTTTCTCCCCTTTTTCTTTTTTTCTCTCTCTTTTTTTCTTTTTCTTCTCTCTCGTCTTTATAAAATTTTTAAATATATATATATATATATATAAAAAATTTATATTCCCAATCTACATGGATATACACCTATTCTGTGTAGATAGATATATCTCTACACGAAAACTAAGTTGAACTGTTTTTTGTGTACAATACTGTCGAGGGGGGTTTGGAATGCAAAAATTTATAATTCGACCAGTTTTTTGTCCTTTGTCGTGTGGTCGCAGCCTAAGATTCTCACATACATCTTGCAGGCTCGAGAAGAAGATAAAAACCAAGATGGAAAGATGGACCAGTTGAATTTCAATTTGGAGCTTCCTTTATTACCTGCGGAGAATGTATATGGTGTCCAACTTATTCTGACCTTCTCCTACCAGCTCTATGTAAGTGTAGAGAACATGATCCAACCCTGTGTAGAAGTATTCAGTCATTTATAGAATATAAAAGAAAGTAGTCTCAATATTACCTGAACCAAACATATTTAGAAAAATTTTTAAACTTGGGGTTCCCCCTTTTGCAGTCTGATATACAGCTCCTGATATGACCTTCCTCTGTCCATGGTTACAGACTACAAACCAATCTGTGAAGTCTAATCCTGAAATTATATGTTACTATTTTCCATTCTCTTTCACAGAGCAGTGATTCGCATATTATCTCTGCTATTCCTATTACAGTGATATGGGTGCTGGAGATATAGAAACTGTAGTTCACAGAGCTCTTAAAACTCCAATTTTTATTAAGTTAGGAAACAAGCCCTATGCTAAGGATAAAATTCCCCCAGGGTGACCCCCCACCATGGTAGGATGACAGCTTGGAGCATGGAGAGACAGAAGAGAGTAGAGAGGTGGTCAGTAACCTAGACGTGTGTACCCTAGCAGTAGATAGAATCTTCTTTAGCTGTTAAACAAAGGAAAATCAGAACCGCAATGTATTTGGTAATAATCTTTATTTACCTTTCCATACATGTTAAAAGCTAATTATTGTGATGTAACAACCCTTTAAACAAGATGTAATCTCCTCTTAGAACACAGGGTGTCTCTGGTTACGACAATATCTCTCCCCCACTCCTCCTTTCTCTCATTGCGCTACGCTTCTGTCACTCACTCACTCCAGCTAGGGTGAGTCACCTCCAGAGTCTTATCTCTAGGAACGGACTTTGAAAGCTTCTCATTAAGCTAAGTAAACAACCTTTAGAGCTCTGCAGCCTAAGGCCTTGTTCACACTGCTTATTTGGGCGCTGATTGGAGCCGTACTGTGCGTCGTATTTGCGCTGCAGTACGGCTCCAATCCGTCGCAGTAACTACGGTAATCCACAGTTCTCATAGAGAACTATGGATTCCATCTCTCCTCCCCGCTTGGCGAATCCGCCGCGGTGGGAGAAAGTGACATGTCAATTATTTACGGTGCGTACGCGCCGTAGATAATGACAGCCTATGGGCAGACGAACTGCATCCCGCAATTACGCCGGCAATAAGCCGTGTGAACGGGGCCTAAGTAGTACACTTTATACATTTCTTGCACTTGTTTTCAGTGTAACAGGAATAGCTAGGAATAACAGAGCAGATGTGTCAAACACTGCTATAGAACCGCCCACAGCCTGAACAGCATGCGTGATTCTAAAGCTGGCTGTGGCTGTGAAACTGCATAGTGAGACAACCCCTTTAAGCTGCAGGACTTGCCGAAAACATAGGATTTGTAATCTGTAACCATTGAGACACATAGCTTTGTATAGAAGTTATGTACACAGTCTGTTGGGAGATTATTAACCCTTTAGTGACATCTGCTACACTTTTGTAGGATTTGCACAGGGACGATACGGTGCTGCCTATGTAGCAGATGCCCGCTGTGTTGTACCTACCTGCTATTAGTAGGATTAGAGAGAACTCTGTTCCTTGGTTCGTCAGATGCCACAGTCGATAGCAGTCGCATCATCAGAGGGCTTAGTCACATATACCCAGTAGTGCACTAAAAAAAATTACAGCTCACCCCGTAACACAACACAATTTTATTAAAATAGTGAAAGCAAAAATGATATCTTAGTACTACTATAATCTTACCGGGCCATAGAATAAAGTTACCATTGTTTTTTTTTTTTACCAAATAGTGAATTCCATAAACACTGAAAACCCCAAAATAGCAGACTAGTACAAATATATTTTTTTTTTAAATGACTCGGTGCATTATATGGAACATCAACCTTTTCCTGCAAAAAAGAAAAAAAAAGACTTAAAGGAGTTGTCTCATTACGAGCTTTCAGCCTGTCAGTGTCCCTGGTAAGTTGAACTGAGGGGCGTGCTTCTTGGTCTGTCTGTTCTGCTCCCTCTCCCCCCTCCCATCAGCACACAGGCAGCTACGTAACTTTCTATACAGGGGGGGGAGGGGGTTTGCTCTC
This sequence comes from Phyllomedusa bahiana, assembly GCA_025379985.1. Classification (NCBI taxonomy): domain Eukaryota; kingdom Metazoa; phylum Chordata; class Amphibia; order Anura; family Hylidae; genus Phyllomedusa; species Phyllomedusa bahiana. The sequence continues at coordinate 19,661 of JAODAL010009956.1, forward strand.
AGAGTTCACCCTGTGTGTGTCTGCCTAGGTCTGTTGCAGGAGAGGGCTGATCTATGAGTGTGAAGTGGTGTGCTAATAGAGCAGAGAGGATGCAAGTTGTTCCTATATCCCTGCTTAGCTTACAAGTCTCCACATCTCCAGCAACAACAAGGGCAGTGTTTACTATACTCAGGATGTGTGCCCTAATACAGGAGAACATAAAGTATTCACATGCCCCCTGATCTGTATAGTATTAGTATAGTCACAGTTCCAAAGACATATCATGATTATAGTAACAGACAGGGTCACTGCTGTCACATCTATCTGTGTAGAGAGCAGGAGGAAGCAGGCACACACAGGGTTAATCCAGGACACAGAAGCCAGAGTCCTCCTCCCCCTCCTTCCACTACAGAAGCATTCTGTGTGGGAGGGGCTCTCTGCTCTGACCTGTCTTCAAAGGTGATGAGTCATTCAGACCTGACAGCCAGTAAGATAAGGATCAACAGGTCAGCTGCTATAGAGATTTGAGAAGCTGATGTAGTAATACTAACAGGGCTAGCTCAAAATCAGTAGGACATTTGTAATGAACATATATTGCAAAGCTGCTTGTTTTTTAAAGATCTTTAAATTAAAACCCAATCATTGTAGCGAGACAACCCCTTTAAGGCATGTGCCAAAACTTACTGTACAGTTATGTCATTCAGGTGGATTAGGCTCAGGAGCTGAGACTCTGCCATCCACAGCAGGAGTTAGCTGTAGTATATAGCCAGGTAAATGCAGCAACATCCAAGATCAGAGCCAGCTGCCGCCATTTACCCTTTAAGGGCGACATATCTGAAAATTGGCGTCGCCACTGCAGTTTTTAGACGCATTAAATAAGTGTAAAGTGCACCTAAAATTACGATCCCCCAAAAATCTGGTGTCTGGTATACCTTGCATAGTAAACTTAAAGGAGTTGTCTCCCTACAGAGTTTCAAAGGATGCATGAAGGAAATACTCTGCCACTTCCTGGTTCAGACTGACTAATTTGCATACAGCTTGTGCTTGTACAGCTCCATGCTGTGCTGTGCTTTCAGTTGCTTATTAGATCAGATTAGCTTCTCAAACTACTAACAGGACTTCTTATCTGATCCCTCAAACAAAAGCCCTAATTACAGTTCTGTTTATTTTACATAAATCAAGTTTTTTACTGCTCAGCAGCATGGACACTGCCTCCACCTGTGTGATGATATCACTCACTGCTATCTCATAGAACAAACAGCAGGGGGAGAATTGTTTACAGGTCTGTTACTGAGGGAACTGAAATAGCCAGGGAGGTCATAAATTCACTTGTATCTCCTTAGGGAAAACAGAGGAACAAAGCAATATATTTGGAAAATGTCTTTATTTTGTGTTCCCTACAATTTGAAAGCTATTCTTTGTAGCGAGACAACCCCTTTAATGCACCTAAATAGAAGCATTGCGCCTAAAAAGGCGCGTTGTTCAAATCACGCCGCATAACGTATCATTTGTAGTGTATGTAATGCACCTATCGAGGCGCATTGCGTAACGGAGTCACATACGGTGTCATTACTAGTGTATGCAATGCGCCTATCGAGGCGCACAGCTTATCATTGCTACTATATGTAATGCACCTTTTTAGGCGCTTTACAATGTGTCGTGCCCGCCATATAATGCACCTAGTTTTGATGTATGACCGAGAGTTTACTTACTAATTTACTTAGAGAATACAGTCATATGAAAAAGTTTGGGCACCCCTATTAATCTTAATCATTTTTTGTTCTAAATATTTGGGTGTTTGCAACAGCCATTTCAATTTGATATATCTAATAACTGATGGACACAGTAATATTTCCTGATTGAAATGAGGTTTATTGTACTAACACAAAATGTGCAATATGCATTAAACCAAATTTTGACTGGTGCAAAAATTTGGGTACCCTTATCATTTTATTGATTTGAATACTCCTAACTACTTTTTACTGACTTTCTGAAGCACAACATTGGTTTTGTAACCTCACTGAGCTTTGAACTTCATAGCCAGGTGTATCCCATGATGAGAAAAGGTATTTAAGGTGGCCAATTGCAAGTTGTTCTCCTATTTGAATCTCCTGTGAAGAGTGGCATCATGGCTCCTCAAAACAACTCTCAAATCATCTGAAAACAAAGATTGTTCAACATAGTTGTTCAGGGGACGGATACAAAAAGTTGTCTCGGAGATTTAAACCTGTCAGTTTTCCACTGTGAGGAACATAGTAAGGGAATGGAAGACCACAGGGACAGTTCTTGTTAAGCCCAGAAGTGGCAGGCCAAGAAAAATATCAAAAAGGCAGAGAAGAAGAATGGTGAGAACAGTCAAGGACAATCCACAGACCCACTCCAAAGAGCTGCAGCATCATCTTGCTGCAGATGGTGTCACTGTGCATCGGTCAACAATACAGCACACTTTGCACAAGGAGAAGCTGTATGGGAGAGTGATGCGAAAGAAGCCGTTTCTGAAAGCACGCCACAAACAGTCGCCTGAGGTATGCAAAAGCACATTTGGACAAGCCAGCTTCATTTTGGAAGAAGGTCCTGTGGACTGATGAAACAAAGATTGAGTTGTTTGGTCATACAAAAAGGCATTTATGCATGGCGTCCCAAAAAACACAGCATTCCAAGAAAAACACTTGCTACCCACTGTAAAATTTGGTGGAGGTTCCAGCATGCTTTGGGGCTGTGTGGCCAGTGCCGGCACCGGGAATCTTGTTAAAGTTGAGGGTCGCATGGATTCAACTCAGTATCAGCAGATTCTTCAGAATAATGTACAAGAATCAGTGATGAATTTGAAGTTACGCCGGGGATGGATATTTCAGCAAGACAATGATCCCAAACACAGCTCCAAATCTACTCAGGCATTCATGCAGAGGAACAATTACAATGTTCTGGAATGGCCATCCCAGTCCCCAGACCTGAATATCATTGAACATCTGTGGGATACTTTGAAGCGGGCTGTCCATGCTCGGTGACCATCAAACTTAACTGAACTTGAATTGTTTTGTAAAGAGGAATGGTCAAAAATACCTTCATCCAGGAACTGATTAAAAGCTACAGGAAGCGACTAGAGGCTGTTATTTTTGCAAAAGGAGAATCTACTAAATATTAATGTCACTTTTCTGTTGGGGTGCCCATCCTTTTGCACCGGTCAAATTTTGGTTTAATGCATATTGCACATTTTGTATACAATAAACCTCATTTCAATCTGGAAATATTACTGTGTCCATCAGTTATTAGATATATCAAATTGAAATGGCTGTTGCAAACAAGCAAATATTTAGAACAAAAAATGATTAAGATTAATAGGGGTGCCCAAACTTTTTAATATGACTGTATAGTGTCGAGTATTTTTTTGTTCTCTTGCGACATTCCAAATTTTTTGGCGATTATGCGAAGAGTATTTTTGGCGCAAAATAGACCAAAAAACTGATGCTTGCGTACTGGGACATGTCACCCTAAATGCTACAATCAACAATGATGGCAGCATCTAGGAGCCTAGACAGGGGAAGGTGGCTCCCTCTGTCATCTGATCAGTCATCAGAGGTACCGAAGGCAGGGTCTAATGGACTGGCGATACATATAATACTGGCAAGCATTCAGTAATACACTGTACTACTTCAGTAGAGAAGAGCATTATGTATCCAATCAGTGGATAATTTCTTTAAAGGGGTTGTCTCACTACAAAGATTGGTTTTCAGCTTAAAGATCTTTAAAAAACAATCAACTTTCCAATGTAGATCAATTACCATTGTCCCACTGTTTTCCAGATATCTCTTCTTGTAGGGGCACCTGAGCCTGCTCAGGTCCCTATGGTCACCGACCTGCTTGTTCTTTCTTATAGGCTGCCGGCTCCTGGTTTTTTTCATACAGGTCGGGGCGGGAGCGCGCTCGCTCGTTCACCCAGGCGCACTCCCTCTCTTCTCCGTCCTGTCTTCCTGCTCTCAGCACAGAGCGCACAGAGCAGTGAGTTACGGCATTCAGCTGGCTGCCTGTCACTCCCCTCCTCCCCTCCCGAGTTAACTGCTGAAGCGCTGGGCTGCTAATGTCTCTGCTAATGATTTATTACTGCCTTACACATGTGGGGAGGGGGAGAGTAACAGGCAGGTGTTGTTGAAGTGTTACACATAGCTCTACTCACAGTAGAACTATGTGTTTTATGACCCAGAAGATAAGTGCCGGGACGCAACTGTTTCATCCACTCTCCGTGGATGCAAATAAATCACTGGGGAGGAATGCAGGCAGGAGTTAGAGGTAACTTCAGGATCAGGACAAAACTTCTAACTATTTATTGTCTATTGTTTATCTTGATCATGGAAGCTCTGCCTCCCGTTGCTTATGCAGAATGAATTACTGCAAGCAGCGGGAGCGAGCAGGACACAGTGATGACGTCACCTAGGGGAAGGGAGGGGGAGAGGGTTAGAAGAAAATGCAAGCCCGCCCTCGTTTTCAAAAATCAGAGAATGAAAACAGGACAAAGGTAGGCTTAACTCTCGACATGAGACATCCCCTTTAAGTACCATAAGAAACTAACTAATATTATACATGTGGAGCAAGTGGGATTTTTCCTAATACAATTTTTGCTAATACAATTTTTTCAATTACAGACAGTCCCCGAGTTACAAACAAGATAGGTTCTTAATTTAAATTTCTATGTAAGTTGGATCAGGTACATTTTTTATGTGTAACTCTAGACTATATTTTTTTCAGTTTTGGAAAGTATAGGGAAGGGTTAACACTCATGAAATGTTTGTTTTGCTGTCTGTGCCCCTGTTCAGAAGATTTTCCTTCAATTTTGGTACCAATAATATTGGTACTGCGCACCTTGGTTATGCACAGTCTGTGGGGGCTCAGTGGAATGCTTTGTTTCCGTATAAGGCTTCAGTACATCCACAACACACCTCGTCTTGGCTTCATGAAATGGATATAATTTATTTACAGCTAATTTATAGATTAACCGGTATAGTAACTCTACATGGTGCAATAATCAAGCGAGCTACTACAAATAGCAATGTTGTAAGTTCAGCTGTATATTTCTTCTGGTAATATCTAGTGGTAGAAAGACTGGGTGCACATGTGAACACAGATGCAGCATGTAGCATGCAACGCTGGTCAAGGTGCATAGAGATAAAGTAAATGGGGCATGACTAGTGCTCTCTCATCACGCTCTGAGAAAACATACCTTATTCCAATTCCTACTTCAAAAAAATCGCTGCATTCAAGAATTAATCAAGGTTATTCACGTTGATTTTTTTTTAATGTTCAATGCAATGAAGAAATAAAAAATGTACTTGCAAAAGTGAACATACCCTTTAAGAAGGTGAACAAATCGGGGCTGTATTACACCAACTATCCAACTATCCTTGGATTCTTGTGTGCCCATTGGTGGAGGTGGGGGATAGGGATTCTGATTCTTCCCATTATATCACTGTATGTTTTTTCCCCTCATATCTGCCTTGTGTTTTTCTATATGTATAGAGGATGTCAACGTTTGTTATGCAGAGCATGTATTTATTCAGCACACCTCTCCTGTTCCTGGAGCCACACTTTATATCAATGGAGATCTGAGGCTTCAGCAGAGACTACCTCTAGGACACCAGGGGCTGGATACCACCTACAATGTAAGAGAATAACATAAAATTATAAAAACTAGAGGAGATCAAACTGACTGAATCTTAAGTCTTTACAATTCTAGTTGTCTACACCCTTAAAGGGGTTTTGTCACAATCTCATCTCATACCTCCTGCATCCAGCTCTTCAGCTCTGTGTGCTCAGAAGGGGGCGTTTGTGATTTGTTTGAATTGTATATCACCATGCCTTTCCTCTCTGTAGTCAAAGAAAGGTCTGTTTATATAAAACATTGTGAGTAGGTGAGAGGTAATGTTTTTGCCTCCAGGCACAAGGGTCCTAGGTTCAAATCCTTGCTGGAACTTAACCTGTGGATTTTTTTTTCTCTTTATCAATGCACATACCTCATTGAGGTTTCTATTTTATTTATTTGCACCGTTTGACTAATTACTAAGGAGTACAGAGGACGTGGGTAGAATGACAGCACCTGGGGTTTGAACACTCAGTAGCTGCCTGAGAGGAGAAGTGATGTCTGAGCATGTGCGACCAGGACTGAGGAGCTCCCTGCCATGGTCTTATCCCCTGGAGACCAGCTGTAAACAATTGGTTACTAAAGGAGCAGCTAAATCAAAAACGGTGCCGAATTTTTAATAATGATGAATGGTGAAAATGTTTGTTCTTTAATTTATAAGTTCCCCACGTCAATTTTACTTCGTGGCAAAACCCCTTTAAGTCTAATGTACTGCAAATGGGATTTTACCAGAGAAGTAGTCCAGCATTGTCTGCTTTTCAGCATTGTCTGTTATGCAGCGACCATGTGCCTTTTTTCCTGTGCAGATGTCTTCTGCGTCTGGATTGCTGCTCATAAATATGAAAAAACATAGAAAAAAAGCCACATAGGAAATGAGAGGGAGGAGGCCATATGTGGGGATTATAAAACAGGAATAATAATGTTTGTGTGATTCTACTTATGTGGCAGGTGTCTGTTATCAATGGAACAAGCCCATTCGCAAGTTCTTATGTCCTGACAAATATAATATCGGCTTATCAGGACAGGAATGGTAAGTGTGAGACCATAAAGTTAATTTTTGTCAGAAGCCTCTGATAGCAGAGAATTACAATTCATACAGATCTGACCTCTATGATGCACATCTCTGGAAGTACTGGAGCTGGAGTAATTTATGATTTGTACTGTGATACTTGTCTGTTACTGTTTTTCAATGTGATGACTACTGATTGGGTTTTTCTAATTTTCTAATGTTCATCTCAGATCAATTGACCTTTGCACATATGTCTCATGGACAAACTATTGGTTGCACTATAAGAAGCCGTACAGCTGTGTGACCATCACGTGACCAAAACTGCTAGAAATAAAAAGTGCTGCTTCAAATACAGTATAATCATATAGGGCGACATGTATGAAAAGGTTTACTGGCATACATTGCACCTAACTGAGCCGGCTACGATGTCTAATGCGCCTAACGTATGTGTTAGGTGCATTGTTCTTAAGACTCGACACTTTCTAATGTGCCTAACGTGAAGGAGTGTTCTGGGGGGCGTGTCGCACCACATTCGAAAGATTAGACACCGATATGAATGTGGTTTGGCAAAACTAGGCGCATTACTGCTCCGACAGGCAGACCTATCTCAATGTGGTCTGTCTGAGCTGAGGAGTCGAAGTGGAGATAGATTTGCTGTAAGGGGCAAAAATTTCCAATATTTTTCAACTTACACCAGTACACTAATAAAAAGTAATTTATTATAATTATCAAACTGTATAAAATTTAATTATTTTAATTTAATGAAAAATGTGATCATATAAATTAATATAAAATATATAATATCCCAAAATTATAAAAATATCTAAAACAAATTTTACATAAAAAAACCCATTGATTATGTTCTTCAGATTTTTATATTTAAAATTTTTACTACATTACATTTTAAATTTATTTTTGCTGCTCTTACCCTTTGTTCTACATACAGCAAGAGCCAGCACAGGTATTGCTGGGACCTGTGGTCCTCCAAGCAGGATCAGTAGCATAGTTTCTATTCACTGACATGCTATTCTAATGACTTTTCTTATTTCCAGTCTGTCTATAACCTTAATACATGTATTACTTATGTGCCTAAGTTCCCTAACGCGCCTAACACATAGGCGTGGTGCGTCGAACTTTACACACCATTTATGAACGCACTAAAACCACTTTCATACATCAGACGCATTATACACTAAAAACGAGACTTGATTATTCACTTCGACGCGCCTTCCTTCATACATTTCGGCCATAGTGTCGCTTCATACATGTCGCACATAAAGTGATTCTGTGAGTTGATTTATGCTTTCCTATCTGTGAGCAGGATATAAAAGAGTGAGAGAAGCTGAGTACTGTGATATATAGGTTTATATAATTTGGAGCAGGATTTCTGAGTAAATCCTGACAAGACTCCTAGAAAAGACAGTGAGTGCCATTTACTCTCCCCCACTCCCACAGTAATTGACAGATTCTCTTGTCTCGATGTGTATACAGAAGGCTGTCAGTCACTGTGTGACTGGAGTAAGCAGGACTCTTAGGGACGGTTTACACGGCTTAATCAAGCCGTAATTGCGGGACAGATTTCTCCCACAATTACGGCTTGAATAAGGGGTGTGTGCATGTCACTTCCTCCCCCCCCCCTTCCCCCACCGGCGTATTCGCCGAGCTGGAGGAGAGACGGAATCCATAGTTCTCTATGAGAACTGTGGATTACCGTAGTGACTGGGATGGATTCCGGCCGTATTGCAGAGCAGTACGGCACGCAATACGGCTGCAATCCGTCCCAGAAATAAGCCATGTGAACAGCCCCTTACTGTCTCTCCTAGAAGTCCTGTGTGGATTTACTATGCTTTTTACCTAGAAATCCTCCATGTTACATATACCTATATGTTACGGAGTTTAGCTTCTTCGATCCTGCTTCCAGGTAGGGCACCATAAATCACCTGACAGGTGTGCTTCAAAGGGTTCCTATATATTCAGTAAACATTAGGGAACCAGGTGAGTTTTGGCATTATCAGCGGACCAACTAATGTGTACGGGGCTGTCCCCTTTCAGATGTCAGAAAAAGGACCTGTTACGTTGGATTTCAACATACCCGATCCTGACTGTACTCAGAATACACATACACTCAGCTGACTATGGCCCCCTTCAGGGTGCTGATGTTTCACTGTGATGTGGATTTGTGGGATTATATCCATTATTTTCCCTGTGGTTTGTCTTCCCCATTTCCCTTTGGCTGGGTTCACACTGCGTTATGCTCTACACCTTCCATGTCTGTTGCTGTATTGCCGCCACCCCATAGAGACTAATATAGTAAATGTAGTCCTGTTTGGGATACATTTGCTGTTTTTGCCAACCGTACACACTTTTTGTGCGGGACACATATGCGTGGCCTACCATGCTATTGCATCTCCCACACAAAATGAATACAGAAAAAGAGCAAACCTAGTCCTACATTTGCTTTATTTATTTTAATGGGGTAGCTGCAGCTATGTTGTGTTATCCTCTTTTTTCACAATACCCCTGATGCAGACCATAGACGGAGCATAACGCAGCGGTATTCCAGCCTGCTTCCTTCCCTCTGATTTTCAATTTGAAGATATTGATAATGTAAATCTCTTACACTTCCACTGTTTGTGATATTTCAGTGACTACGGTGTTGAGCAATCCTAACCCAGTATGGCTTGTGGGAAGAGGCACTTCTGATCCATTTGTGATAAACGCTGTTATCCGTTACCCCGTGGAGACTATTTCATATCCTTTGTTTATTGCAGGGATTTTAAAGAAATCATCAATTTATTTTATTACTCCTGAAAAGATAAAAGAATGAAAACTAGCTATCCCATTACCAAGTCCTTTATTGGTTTCCCCTCTTTAGATTACCTTACAAATTGTGCTGAAACAATGGATATTTGAAAGATTAGGCAGAAATATGCATAGTTTACCTACAATTATTGGGTCAATTCTTTTTGTGTGCAATGTCCTGATTTTAATGAATACTTCTAAAAATATTTGTACGGAAAAAGGCAGCTATAGATGAGCAAAGAGAAAAAAGTTATGCTAATGCTATGCTGAGGCTGCCTGCAGGCAGTTTACCTGGGCTTTCCACTTGCGTGGGGAGTTACATAGTTTGTACTTTTGAAAAGACTGAGAAGAAGATGCCGATGATGAGAGGGTTCTAGGTCATTTTTAAACTTTGTTACCCTCTATAAGTCCAGAATAAGAAACCCATAAGGCATAAACCCATCTGCCCGAAAAGGAATATTTCACTCCTCATCCCAAATAACGATCAGTTCTCTTTCAAAGTGATGAACTGATGCCAAAATGACACACTTAGCAAGAGTGCTGTGACCGCAAACTCAAAGGGTTTCAGGTCAGGAACTTGACAGTAGACCATAGGCAGGGAAAGTGGCAATAGTATTGACAGGGAGGGCGCATGGTCCACTGTGTCAGTCTACAGCTCTTGCTTGTGTGTATGTATGTGTATATATACACACACACATATATACGTGTATATATATATATATATATATGTGTGTGTGTGTGTGTTTATATATATATATGTATATATATCTGTTTATATATATATATATATATATATATATATATATATATATATACACACACACACACACCCTGTTGTCCCGAAAATAAGCACACGCCAGGGCTGTTTACTTTCTCCATTCACTTCGGAAAGTTATTGTCCAAATGCAGACATAAAGAAATGAATGGAGAAAGTATCAGCTAAGTACTGCCATGTTATCCTTGTGTTTACATTGCCTAAGGTGTTCGTCCATTGAACTGTGTTATGCACCTGTTATAAATTATGAAGTAAAGAAATGTCTATTGTTTAAACAGCCCTGGCGTGTGTTTGTAGTAGTCAATGGGGAGTTTATGCAAGGTACTCTTGACGGGCTAAGTTGTAACGCGTGCAGTTGAAACTACACGGCATCTATGCATTATTAAAGGGGTTTTATTGTTACAAAGATCATGTCACAGATTATGGGGACAGTAAAAGTAAGCACTTTTGTAATTGGGTTGCATTACCTCTGTCACTTGGTTTAGCAGATATGAGCTTCTCTGTAAATCTGCATTCTGTTTCTGCTGTTACTCTGATGCTGGTCAAAATGCCCCCTGGTCGATTTTCTAGACACACCCCCTGCTCTGTGATTGGCTGGCTGACATTTCATTCAGCCTGTTGGGATACGCCCCTAGACAGGAAACTCCCCGGCCACGCCCCCTGCGCTGTGATTGGCTGCCTGTACACTCTGTGTTTACTCCCCTCTGAGCTGTTAAAATTGATAGTGAAACCAAGGTCTGCTTTCTCTATATATATCTCCCAGCTATATGGTGATGATCTGGGCAATGACTGCCTGTTTAAAGGGCTTTTGCCAAGAGGTTGTTTCACCACCTCACAGGTCCAGTCCTTAATCTGCTACTTTGAAAAGAGGGTGCTCCTCAGGGCTAATGCAAGCCCTGCCTCCTTATGACGTCATCATCTGTAGTGTATAACACAAGGATTCAACAATGTGTCTGCATAAGCTGCTTGTATAATGCAGTGCTTAGGTGATCACCTTTACAAGCGAGCGGTTGGGAGTTCAAGCCCCATCAGTAGTTTTCTTTTTTTTTTTTTTTTCTTTTATAAATTGTACACATATGTAAAGATATGAAAATATATGTGTAGACATCTATAATTTTATTTATACATACACAAAGCTCCCCTATATAGTGTCCCATTGTCACAGTAGTCACACCAAGCACTTCCAACATATGTGATACAATGCATATACTCTGTGGGATGAGACATGATATAGGGGAGCTATGTATGTGTATATATATATATCATTATAGAGATTAACATATATATTTTAGGTCTCTATACATATGTGGAGAATTTAGGGGAGAAAAAAAATACTCTGTGAGGGACTAGAACTCCAAACCCCTTTGTTGTAAAGCTAAAACTCTACCACTGCACCAACAGCCCAAGTTAGTAACAGGCTGAGCAGGGTCTTTTCTAAAAGCTGAGTGCTTCTCCCTCCATTGTTTTCACTCTCCTGTTACAGACAGCAAGCAGAGATCTTTACTTGAAGCTGACATTTGTCCTTGTAGTTGAGTAAAGGTCTCTGCCTGTTGTCAGTACAATTTGGGTGAAGACCACTAGAAGTTAAAGCTGCTGGCTTTCAATGTCATTTGTGTGTAAACTAAGACATATGACAGGTGCTTGCTGGAGTTTGGAGCCTCAAGGCTGCAGAAATAAGCAGGCAGGAGGCTACAGAGCTGTTATATCCAGACAACCCTCTGCATCCCGTGCTTCATACAAAATGATGATGTCACAGTTCTTAAGTGAGGGGAGACACTCATACTGGGAGGAGAGACACGCCTGCTCAGAGGAGAGACACGCCCCTGGATTTCAAACTCAATCTGAGAAAATTAGCAGAACAGCACGAACAGCTCAAACGATAACACCCCTTTAAGTCCCCGAAAATAAGACCTAGTGCATTTTTTTATGCAATTCAGAGTTTGGCTGCTTATGCTGATGTTTGTGATAAAAACACTACAGTATATTAATACATGTTGATGTTTTGTTCAACAAGAAATGTGAATTATTGTTCATAAAAAAAAAAAATCCCCTAAAAATAAGTCTTAGCTCGTCTCTAGGAGCAAAAATTTATATAAGACGCTGTCTTATTTTCGGGGAAACAGGGTGTGTATGTATGTATATGTATATTTATATATATATTATATATATATATATATATTATATTATATATATATATATATAAAATTATATATATTATATATATATATATATATATATATATATATATATATAAATGGATATAGCTATACTACTCAAAGTTAGGGATATTTGGCTTTCGGGTGAAATTTATGGAATAGTAAAAAATTTTATGTTACTGTCTTAGCATGCAATGTTGATTTTCTCATCTCAAACAATTTAATGAAACAAAAACCAACAACAGTGGAGGGTATACACCATCCAAAATTATCAATGTCTCAATAACGTGTCATGTGGCATTGAGCATCATTTACAGATCAACAACAACATCTCATGCTGTTCACAGCTCGAGTTATTGGCTGTTGAGACATGACATCCCACTCATTTTAAAGGGCCCTCAGATCATTGAGGTTCAGGGGTACAGAGTTACAAGCTTCTATGTAGTGACTCAGCTGGTCCCACAGGTGTTCTGGGGGATTCAGGTCTGGAGAAAGTGCAGCCCACTCCATTTAAGGTACCCCAGTCTCCAAAAGCCATTCCCTAATGATGCAACCTAGATGAGCTGGAGCATTGTCATCCAGGAAGAGGAAAATAGCCCTGTGTTGTTCATGCAGAGGTACAATAACTGGATTAAGAATGTTATTCAAGTAGCAGAGGCTTGTCACTTCACCATTCACATAGTGTAGGGTAGTTCTGTATTGGTTAGACACACCTAACACCACCACCACCAAAGGCTCATCTGGTGACAACAGTGGCTGATGCATAGTGCTCTCCTTGACGTCTCCAGCATCGTTGGCAGCCATCATTTCTGCTCATTTCTTTCATTATTGAACAGCACTGAGGACTACTAGTCCCTCGTCCAGCGTAGATGCTCTTTGGCCCATGCAAGACGATGATGCCTGTGCCTGGTGGTATAGCAATTATTATCCAGTTCCGCAGGGCATTGTTTACATTGAAGCAGTCATCAATGTATGATGGAGCCAAAGGACTCTCCCAGTCTATCTCTGTTGCTACCTGCTGATGACACCTCTGTGACACGCTAAACTCAGTGGCCACTTCTGTCTGAGCATCCTGCTTAAAGCCTCACAATGGCGAGGTACTGTTCATCAACTGTAGGGTGGTGTCTTTGTGTCATGATGTCAAAATGTGAACAGCATGATGAGGAGGACTGTTTAAATCCCAATTCAAATTGATCCCCTAAATGTTTTGGGCTACTCAAGGATCAAGCACCTTTTGTGAATTTTGCCATTAAGCTCCTTATTAGAGATCAGCAGGTTGTGCAAAAAGTACTGAAACATTGAAGAGTTGGGCATTTTCATTCAAAAGTTAAGAGATGGTCTCATTTAGTTCGTTTAACCCCTTAACGACCCTGGACGCATGAGTACATCCCAGGGCCGCTAAGGGGCTTTGCAGGGGGATCGCTGGCGCTGTCTAACCCATCAGACATCGCGGCAAAGATGGCTGCAGCGTCTGAATGAATGACGATCGGTGTCGCGCACCAATCGTCAGGGTGATCGGCATCGCCACAGCATAGCTGCAGCGATCCGACACCCAGACACGGCAGTGGGGAGCCCTGTGAAGGCTCCCGTCACTGCCATGTCCCGGTTTGCCCCACTTCCGGCCGTAGACAGGAAGTGGGGAAACCGCCATCTTTGTACAGTCTAATGCATTGTCTATGCAATTAGACTGTATTAACAATCGCGCCCCCCTAGTGGTCAAGCACCATAGGGGGACTCAATGTTACGGTGAAAAAAAAAAAGGAATAAAGTTTTAAAGTACAAAAAAAAGGATTAAAATTTCAAATCACCCCCCTTTACCCATTTTACAAATAAAATCATTAAAATAATAAAAAAGTTACACATATTTGGTATCGCCGCGTCCGAAAAAGTCAGATCTATAACAAGATAACATCATTTATCCCGTACGCTTAACACCGTAGAAGAAGAAAAATTCCAAACGCCAAAATTGCGTTTTTTTGGTCATTTTACGTCGCTCAAAAAATGGAATAAAAGTGATCAAAAAAGTTGCATGCATTCCAAACTGCTAGCGATAAAAAGTACACTTCAGCCCGCAAAAAATGCACCCTCACTGACGTCCATAGGTGTTAGTACAAAAAATGTATTGGTCGCAAAAAATACCGCTGCGGAGCAAATTTCAAAAATAGAATTTGGAATTTTTTTACAGTACCAAAACATAACGGAAACCCCACATGTTTGGTATTGCCGGATGCGTATCAACCTGTAGAATACAAATAACACATTATATTTACTGAAGATTGAACGCCGTAAAAGCAAAACACTCGGAAACATGGTGAAAATATGTTTTTTTTTTTCACAATTTGTCCTACTTGGAATTTTTTTGCGGTTTTCTAGTACATTCTATAGTACAGTGAATAACACCATTAGAAAGTACTTCTTGTCCCTCAAAATAAAAGCCCTCATATGTCTATGTAGGTGGAAAAATAAAAAGGTTATGGCTCTGGGAAGGCGAGGAGGGAAAAACTAACATGTCAACAACAAAAAAAAAACGCCGGGTCCTTAAGGGGTTAAAAAGCAATTTCAAGAAGTTTTCTATTCATTAAGAAATTTCATGGGCACACCAAATGGGGGATGCAGACTTACCCTCTAGGATACTGGAGGGGTGGGATCTAGTGAGAGAGATTATCCCTTGTGAGAGTTGGATGGAATCCCACTTCAAACTAATTCACCATGCTATATATGGGTTTGATATACCTCCTAGCCCAGATAAGCCAGACAGATTGGTTGCATGCCCTAAGTGTCAAAAACCTGGGGCAGATCTATACCATGGAATATGGGCTTGCCCAAACTCTCAAGGCTTCTGGAAGGATTTAGTGGCCTTTCTCAAGGGACAGCTGAATAAAGATCTAGGTCTATCCCCATATTTTATGATTTTTCATATAAACCCAGAAGAGTCTAATATTCCGTCATTAGCTCATATCTTTTTTTCTGATGGCAAAAAGGTGTCTTTTAAATAAGTGGCTCACTCTGGATGTCCCATCACTTGAAATGGTAGTACTGAAGGTTAAGCGCTTTCTATCCTTGGACAGGAGGGAGGCGGAAAAACATAAAGAAAGGTTGACTAAAGGATTTTTCAGAAAATGGAGAATTTTTATAGAAAAATTTTTGACGCCGCAGGAAATAAGGGAACATGTGATTCCATTTAGTGAAACAACGTGGTATTTCCTTAGGGATCTGGCAGGTGATTTAGGCCCTCTCAAAGTAACGTAAAGTGAGTGGATGAGGTATATGGGCTCTAACACTTGGGATGGCACCGGTGGGGTGTGAGACTCGTAGGTGCATCCGCTATTTGAGGTGATGACTCTATTATGATCAACAGGATGCAGCATGGATAGAGGTAGAAAGGACCTTGACTGTAGTGGCAATTAGGGGGGGAGAGGAGGGTTGGGGTAGGGATGTTACTTTTTTTTTGTATGGTTTTACCTAGGATGACTACGTGTGATATAATGTAAAATGACACTGCTTTTCTTTGATATGTACAATTTCTTTTCAATCTATGTATCACTTTAAATGTGTCAATAAAAACTTTGTTCCAAAAAAAAAAGAAGAAATTTCATCCAAAAGCCAAATATCTCTAACTTTCAAGATTGAAAGTCCACTTCTGTTCACCAAATGTTTTACGAAATCAAATGCCAATATTTCTTGTTTTTCCTCTTCATTTCCTTGCGTTCTTCTTTCAATTTCCTGTGAGTCCTCATCTTTTGTTTTTTCCTTAATAGACATAAGCACATATCAGCCAGGCTTCTGGGAGATGATCAAATATGCCTGGATCCAGTATGTCAGCGTTCTCCTCATTTTTCTGTGGGTCTTCGAGAGAGTAAAAATTTTTGTCTTTCAGAACCAAGTATTCACTACGGTACCAGTGTCCCATTCCTCTTCATTCAAACAGCACCAAAGCTGACTTCCATTCCAGTCTGTTCTTACCACAGGGTACTCTAGTTTTGGTGAAGTCAATGGCCTCTAAGGAATTGGACATTCTCCCTCTTCAGTGTACTATAATTGTTACTATACTTCTCTTGTAATCATGAAAACTCTGACTTTTTTTTTTAACTTTTTTTTTACATTTTTTTTTAAATCTTTCTTTTTTATAAAACAACAATCAATTAACTTTGTACTAATTTATAAACTACTTTTTCGTTTTTTTGTAATCAGTTGGCTTGAAACATGTTTCGCTCTGTGTGTTAAAGGAGTAGTCCCATCATATCAACCTAGAATATGCCTTCATTTTGCTATCAATGACAGGACCTCTACCAATATTTAGAACAAAAGGGCTACAGTGTTGCTTAAGTGTTCGGTCCCCTTTACAATTCTTGTCTGGGCAGGTGCTTTCCCATTCACCTGCTATGCAAAAAAAAAATCTTTGGAAGGAATTTATTCTCTGTAACCAAGGAGATCCTGGCAGCTAGAGTCCTCGCCATTCTCAAAATGATGGGATATCTGATGATGTTCTTTGTATTGTGTGTTTAAGGAGTAGTCCCATCATACCAACCTAGAATATGCCTTCATTTTGCTATCAGTAACAGGATACTCAAAAGCAACATTTGGTTTTGCACATCAAAAAAACTTTGTTTAAAAAAAAGCACAAATGCACACTGGTGTGGCAGCAATATATACATATATTCAAATTCTAAAAAAACAGTGGCACACGATGGACTAAAGAAACTATCAAAAGGGACATAGAAATTGTGGAAAAAGCATTACTGCTAACTAGGATACATGGAAAAAGTTTTTGAGGTTCTTAGTTCACACTTTTGGCCAAAACTGCTTAAGCCCACCTCCCAATCTTCAAGGGGACCTCAAATGCAGGTGGGTCTTACGCTATTGTTACCTTGGGTCCTGTTCAGACCAGCACACTTCAGGGAGCGAAGAGACCTGCTTCAAAGCATACTGCACTGATTTAAAACCTGAGAAGGTGGGTGGGGTGCAAAAACCAACATGGAGGCAGCCACTCCTCCCTACATATAATCGAAAGCAACATTTGGTTTTGCACATCAAAAAACTAACAATACTAAGACCAAAAGGGCTACAGTTTTGTTTTAGTGTTCGGTCCCCTTCACAATTCTTGCCTGGGCAGGTGCTCTCCGATCCACCCACTATGCAATAAAAAAACCTTTGGAGGGGATTCATTCTCCGTAACCAAGGAGGTCCTGACAGCTAGAGACCTTGCCATTCTCAAAATGATGGGACATCTGATGATGTTTCATCACTTAGTATTGTGGGAATAATGTTTTAAAGTCTTTTGGGATGCTGCAACCAATTAGCGTTTGTGCTCCATGGCACTTTTTCCAATAAAAGTTGGCCTCCGATTTGTTGCTATGGGCAAGCAAGTCCATTTTATTGCAAGCTTAATAAACATACTTTTAAGATGAACTTTAAGAGTTCTTTAAACCATGCCCATCTTTACCATGACCACAGGTACTGGATTCTTGTATAGTAAGTCCTATGTGATTACAGATATTGCATGTATAGTGATGACTGAGACCCATTAGATTACCGCGGACAGAAGCAGCATTGTTAAAATAACTCCTCCTTTGCAGAGATTGTGATCTTTGGAGAACCCCTATTCATTTGAGAACTTAAGACCTTGTGTATTAATTGGTATATTATTAATATAAACCACAGTAGTAAAGCTGAGGTTATCTCGGACAGCTGACCAGTCGCCCTTTATGGTCAGTTTCCATCTTTATGGCCAGTACTACTGAGCTGTCGGTTCGTGAATTAGCTATAATGTCAACTGTAATAAAACAAAAAAGCATTGTATAGGTTTTCATGTAACAGGAAGGTTCTCAAGTTTTAACTTTGTCATATACCTACTTAAATAATATTGCAACACACTGTACTTTCCACCCCCTTGGTCTCTTAAGAATAACATAGCAAATTCCTGCTTGGTAACATATCTTGACGTTGACGATTTTACAATTGGGAGTGAAGGCTTTTTAGAAGGGTCATACGAGTAGAGGCTAGGAACAGAGGTCCATTATGAACAGCTCCTTGTCCCGCTACACACAGGTACTTGGCAACACTGATTGAGGGAGGGCTGCTTAGTAACCGGGCTGTCCTCTTGATGTCCTCACCAGCAGTGCTTGTGTTAATACCTTGTAGGCATTGGACAGGAGCACTTATTTAAAGCATATGTGAAAAAGTCTGTTTTGGGAATACTTTCATAATGTTTTCCTTTAATGCTTTGAAGGGGTTTTCTTACTATGTCATTTCACTGAGTCACAAGCAGCTTTCATTCTTTGTCTCGTCAGGCTGTGGGTGGTTCTGTAGCAGTGATGAGCATATTTAGCTTCTCTGTAACTAGCTGAGACATTACAAATAAGTAATTGCAAGAGATTTAATCTGTGTAAATAATGCTACTCATACTCTGAGGAGTGAAAACAATTACTTATCTGTAAACCAAAGCTAATAGAGATAATTTAATCTGAGAGCGAGCTCTGACCATGATGATGTCACTCTCTTCTCTCTGTCTAATCAGGAAGGAAGATTATGGTTATAACCAGGGAGACGTGTAGACTCAGAGCAGATAAAATATCTGTTATCTCTGATCAAGATAAATCATTAGATCAATGTATTTAGAAAAATTCTTCAATACCTGTCCCTAAATGTTGAATACTAATCATTGTAGTGAGAAAACCCCTTTAAATACAATTTTTATCAGTCCTATATTTGGTGATTTCTTTTGAAGTTAAAAAGTATTTTGGGTAATTAAATTATATTGAAATTAAAATTGTTTGTAAGGAGCATTTTGTACCACTTTTATATTGGTTCATTAAAAAAATAAACTAAAATCATAAGAAAAAAAATTGTCATGTGAATTGTATAGACCTTGTATACATATTTATCATGCCAGAGAGAAGGATGTTTGTTCTCTGAAACCTTTGCATCAGGGGAGGTCTAATATTTCCATTTTTGTGGACTAAGTATATCACTAGAGATGTTCCAACTTATGAGTACTAGGAGCTTGTTAATTCTACTCAACCTGCAAGCATTCTATGGCCGCTAACCAGAAATACCACAGCTTTTCAATGAACACAGTGGGGCAGTTTTATCACTACCGTCTAATATTAAGACCGTGTTAACTTAGACTAGACAATCTTACAATGTACAACATTTATCATAGCGTCAATTAAATTTGGTATGTGTTTAGACTAAGTTCACACAGCTTAAATTGGGACGTATTTCGTGGCGTACTGCGCTCAATACAGGGCGAAATGCGCCCCAGTCATTACGGTAATCCACAGTTCTCATAGAGAACTATGGATTACGCCTCTTTCCCGTAAATTTCTATAGGGGAAAGACCTCTGCTTCTCAAGCATATTGAATTTATAAACGGAATTTATGAAAACCAACAAACTACCCCCAGTTATATGTTACTAATTTAAATAGGGAATTTTCCGCCTCTCTCCTTACCAATCTGACCTTCTCACATCAGACTACAGCTGCATGAATGTCATAGAATTGTTCTTTAAACTGGATATTAAGTTTCACAACCTTTTAGGTAATGTCTGTTTTGGGGCCGAACTATGACCAGTGACATTCTTCACTGACATAGACAACTATGGGGAATTTGAAGAAGTATGACATTCACTTTGTGTCTCAATCAGTTATGGCTCAAAAGAGGTAACATTCCTCATGAAAGGGGTTTTGCCACGATCTCATTTCATATCTCCTACATTCAGCTCTGTGTGCTCAGAAGGGGGCGTTTGTGATTTGTTTGAATTGCATATCATGTGACCCAGCAGGATGACATCACCAGGCCTTTCCTCTCTCCAGTGAAAGAAAGATCTGTTTATGTAAAGGATTGTAAGTAGCTACACTGTAGCTCAGAGGTAACAGTTTTGCTTTAAAGCACAAGGGTCCTTGGTTCAAATCCCTGCAGGACCTTAACCTGTGGAATTTTTTTTTTTACTCTTTATCAATGCACAGACCTCATTGAGGTTTCTTTTTTTATTTGCTCTGTTTGACTTATTACTAACTAGTCCAAAGGGCAGGAGTAAAATGACAGCACCTGAGGTTTGAACACTCAGTAGCTGCCTGAGAAGAGAGGTGATGTCTGAGCATGTGCGACCAGGACTGAGGAGCCCACAGCCCTGGTCGTATCCCCTAGAGATGAGCTGTATACAATGGATCACTAAAGGAGCAGCTAAAACAAAAACGGTGCAGAATTTTTAATAATTTTGAATGGTGAAAATGTTTATTGATTTTCAAACTTCCGACGTCAATTTTACTTCGTGGCAAAACCCTTTTAACCTTTTACCACCACAGCCAGTTTTGACCTCCCTGACAGAGAATAACTTTTTTATGCCTTTATCTATCCATGTGATTCAGAGACTGTTTTCTCGTGACATGTTGTGCTTTAAGTTAGTAAATTTTGGACCCTATAATCCTTTTTTATTTGTGAAAAATATCCAAATATAATGAAAATGTAGAAAAATTTGCCATTCTCAAAGTTCAAAAATTTCTGCGTGCAAGACAGTTATTTCACACAAAATAGTTTATAACTTGCATGTACTATATGTAGGTTGGCATAATTTTTTAAATGTCTTTATTTTTTGACACCATTAAGTAGCTTACAAATTTAGTAGTCATTTTTCACATTTTCAAGAAAATGTGCAACATGGATTTTATCAAGGTACCGGTCCAGTTTTGATTTTGAGGGGCTGTATGTCCGATATCCCCATAAATTACTCCATCTAAGAAACTACACCCCTTAAAGTATTCAAAACAGCGTTTCGGAAGCTTATTACCCCATTAGGTCCTTACCCCTGAAAATTTTTACAAGAAATCCTGGAAATAAGCACCCCAAAATTTGTGACACAATTTCTTCCAAGCTTGGCAATACTCTATATGTGGGTGCAAACGGCTTTTTGGGCACATGGCAGGGCATACAAGAGAAGGAGCGCTATTTGGCTTTTGGAACACAGATTTTTGGTAGATGCCATGTCGCATTTACAAATCCCCCAAAGTACCAGAACAGGTGAAACCTTCCAGAAATCACCCTATTTTGGATTCAACACCCCTGATGTATCTCATCTAGGGATGTATTGTGCATTTTGGGCGCATAGGTGTTTCACAGTTTTTTTTAAGCCCTGGGCCATGAAAATGGGGAGGGGGTAAAACACAGTTCCGCCATTGTTTTTTGGACATCATTTCTACGTAATACAGGATTTTCTTTTGTTTGTTTCTCATAGGAAAGGAAGAACATCCAGTGATAATGCCAAACTAAGCCATAGCTCACCACTGACCCAAAGGACAAAAGAGCCTTTTTTATATTGTTACTAATTGATAAATTATGTTACTATGTGGCCATACAGTGGTAGATGTCAGAGGTATAAGTCGGGGAATACAAACAATAAAATAATTGACATGCAATCAACATAGCTTTGAAATGATGCTCCACCTGTGGACAACATTGATACTGCAACATGAATTCTACCCTCAATTAAGGTGATGTGCTTGACAAAGGAGGTCCATGTCGGATAAATCCTCCGGAACGTTGCGGCTTCGGCACCAGCTCCGATGAGTATAAATCTGATCTTTTAAATATGTGCTATACATCATGAAAGAAATATGTTTGCTATGCATCTACTAAAAATCTATATATATATATATATATTTATTGCTACCATGACTAAAGTCTAGAAGAACACAGTAAGGCTGTTGAAGCATATCTATTGGTGATGCATATGACAGATGGATGTTATATACTGCTATAAGGATTGATTTCCTATGAATGAAAATTATAACAGAACGAAGTATATTGTGAAAGAACTGTATGCCTAAAAGCATTGAAAAATCATGATGTAATATATACATTTTTTATAAAAAGTTTATACAAAAGTAAGAAGTGGTTTTGTTATACTTGGCAACTCCTATATATGTAAGTGTGGAGTAAGTTTGACAGTGGGGAATCTGTCATTTGTTGCCAGGTTTTTATATAAAAAATTGCCCTTAAACTGTTGTTGCAAAGGACTCAATTAAGTTGAACCTGTTAGGAGGTTTAGGCTACCCTGTCTGAGCTGAGGTATAGTACACGAATATGGGTTTATATACTTTGTAGCACAATTTCTGAGAGAAGAGTAAATCCCTACAGAATAGGGGAAGTCCTGCTTGCCCCGCCCACATACAGTGATTGACAGCCTTCCCTATATAAGTGTGTACAGAGCAAACTGTCAATCACTGCAAGTGGGTGTGGTAAACGTTCTCTTTTAGTATTTTCACTGCTTTTTACTCAGAGTCCGCTTCAAATCATGTAAACCTATAGAAAGCTCAGCGTTTCTCCCTCTATCACATCCTGCTCTCACATAGGGGAGCATAAACCACCTGGCTAACTTTATATATCTATGTGAGACAAACACTACCCTGGGATAGAACTGTGCTGCTAGCAGTTTGTACTTCTCTTCATCCACTTAAACCTCATTCACCTCTGTGTTACTGCACTATTAGGCAGACTTGTGTTTTTTTAACCCAGGATATATTTTTGGGAGCTCTTAATCGTCAATCCACTATTATAAGTGACTTAACAGAATTTTTAATGACATGAAAGAAAAGGATGAATTAATGTCTGCTGTTTCACTGGAGTTTTTATTTTAATGTGAAAGTCCTTTTATGTAGCATTTTAGTACTTATGGTTTGTACATGGGTGATGTACAGTACTTTTCAAGGTGAATTACTTACATGCACATTAATTCCTCTGTAACTGATTTATATTCAGCATGAGCAGCCACACACTGTGCAAGTCATTTCCATCATAATAGACGCCTTTCCTCCAACCAGGACTTTCCCGTTTAAAAAGTACAACATCCAGAGTCTTGTAATTGAACTTGACGTCTAAGTGACCTTTCTCATAGTGTTTGCAGCATTAAAAATTAGAGTGTTTATCAGTTTACTACAGTTTTTTCTCACTGGGTCATTAACAGTCTCCTTGAATAGTAAAGGCAAAACTGTAAATCAATTGACTCTTTTAAAAATGTATTCAAATGCAAGATTTCTAATCATGAGAATCTTTGGATTTAGCAGCACATGGCATTTTTTTTATTTTAATTTACATAACTATTAAATTAAACATGCACTGTTTTCCATACTATGTCACATTTATATGGGTGTCAGCTATATGTTCATCTCATTTTTAGGGTCTTCATAAATTATGTATAGATAATACATTTACTTTTATAGCATGCTATATAATTGGCTTCAATTTAAGTGCATATGCTCCACCAGCAGATATCTGTGATAGGAAAATCCCTTGAACTGTTGGTATGCTTTAGATAGTTAATGGACAGATCTATCAGTGTGTTGCTCAGCCTTTGTCTAGGTTTGTGCAAATTATGTCTATAGATGGAGAGGGGCCAAGTCGCCATAAGACATCTCTAATGCTAATCATTACAAATTAAGAACAGCAGAAATTAACAATCCACTACTATTTTGAACTCAGAAGGACAGTAGTGTCTGAAAGCAGCTATATATCTTAAAAGGGTTGTCCCGTGTTATATGTTGATGACATATCGATAGGATATGTCATCCATGTGTAATAGGTGCGTGTCCCACCTCTGCGAGCCTCGTCTATCTCGAGAATGGGCCCATGAAAGTCTCTGTTTTGAACAGAGGGATAGTTGGGACACTGCCATTAATTTCAATGGGAGTTTGGAGATCATTCAGCCTTTAAAACGAAGATCTTCAGGGACCGTTCTCGATATGCCATCCATGTTTGAGATGGGACATCAGATACTGCCAAAAACATTGTGATCTGCTGTCAATGCTGTTGTGTACCATATTACACTTCTGGGCTCTCCCTTAAACAGGGGATCTCAAATAATGGGAAATTCCCCTTCATGTGGGGGGAGGAGGGATTTTAGGCTTCCTCAGGGAGGGGAATGCTGGAGGTATTAGGACCACTAGTCAGTCAAGTGTAAGGTCCTGTATGTACAGTCTATAAATATATAGCTGGATTTTTATTTACTCTGCAACATTCAAAAAAGAAAAATGTAGAATCTACATACAAAATGGTCCAGTCATAGAGAATGGAGGTGGCCAAACATGCGTGACTCTCTCCAATAATTTTTATGGTAGTTCCAAATACAGCCAAGCCCATTTGCTTGGCTGAATTTGTAGCCCCCATAGACAAGATTGGAAACAGCCTCACATGAGCTGCCATCTCCATTCTCTGCAGCAGGACCTCTCTGTGGCCCATAGAAATTTAACCTATTTTAATTTTACCGAATGCCAAGTTGTGCAGGTCTGATCTAGAGTCCGCTTTGAAATATATCTAGACCTGGCACCAGTAGTGTAAAACTGGAGTACCTTGACCCCACCATAGATTTTCGGCCCTATGTGGGGGCCCAGTTTGTACTGCATCATAAACTCCACGGTCTGAGTCTCTGATATGGATTTGCCACGCTCTCATGTCAGCCTGGTAAAAAAAAATTAAAGATACACCAAACTTGGATTGTGGAATTGCCCGGCTTTCTGCATTGATTACTCATAACATGTAGTCTGATTGTTATGTTAATTACAATTATTGACAAAGAAGAATAAAAAGCAACAGTGCAGGTAGGAAAAGAAAGTGAACCTCTCACTGACTGGTAGATAGATCCGCAGGGTCAACCGCAAGAGTTGACGATAACCATGCCATGGAGCGGAGTCTAAGCAGCTCCCCTGGTTTTCACCCCAAGTATTTGCAAGGGGGTTTGGACTTCACTGCGGCGACCTGCTAGGTAGCTCACCATAAAGTGGTCGCTTACAGTGACTGCTGAGGTGAGAACAAGGTGCCAAAGGAAAGGCAGAGACATGGTTGAGGTACAGAAAGACAGGGCAAGCGGCCTTTTAGCAGCGTCAATAGTAAAGCACGAACTCGGGGTCGGCAGAGGAGTAGTCTGGAAAACAAGGCCAAATAAGAAACCAGAGAATATGCAGACGAACAGGAATCTTAAAAAAGCTCAGTAACAGACACCAATAACTGGCAAGGCGTGAGATGGGAATTGACTTGATAAAATCCCAGGTGGAATGCCATCAATAACAAGAAAAACTGAACGGTGTGTGCTAGCCCTTTAAATCAGATAAGACCAGCATGCACCCCGAAGGAAGCGGCCATGAGCATGCATCCGCAGAAACAGGCAGGGAGCAGGAGAGGAGACTGGACACTGACGCAGAGGAGAGGTGAGTGCAATTCTGGAGCTGCAGGACAGAGCATGGACTCTTCCGCAGACCGGCGCACGGACAATGATGCATGCTTTAAAAGAACCCTTGAAATAAATGACCTTCAGATGTCCTTTAGGAGTATTTGTCACCAATAAACATTTACTGTAGTTGAAAATAAGATTTTCACAACATTGGGGAGCAATAATAATAATAATCTTTATTTCTATAGCGCTAACATATTCCGCAGCACTTTACAAATTCGAGGGTAAACGTACAGACATTACACATTAAAAGTACTTACAGATGAAACACAAGGTGTGAGGGCCCTGCTCGTGAGAGCATACAATCTATTAGGGTGTATGGGTGAAACAAACGGTGAGAAGTGCCAAGTTTACAATGGTCCAGCCATGTTTCATAAATAGGGGGTGGCTTACATGAAAAATGGATGAACCTGCCACCCTGACAGTACATCTATATACAGATAAGTGCCTGTGAGTGCCCTAGTGTCGGGAGTGACAGAAATGTGTGTGATAGCAGTTAGGGATCTTGGTGGGCCAGACTGAGAAGATGTGTTCTCAGGGCCCTGTTAAAACTATGAGGGTTGTGAATGTGCCTGATTGTCCGCGGGAGCATATTCCAGAGAATTGGTGCCGCACGTGTGAAATCTTGGAGACGGGCATGGGAGGTTCGTATGATTGATGAGTGTAACCTGTTATCAGCAGCAGAGCGGGTCGGGTGGTAGACAGAGACAAGGGAGGAGATGTAGGGGGGGCAGCGTTGTGGAGAGCTTTATGGGTGAGAGTGCTGCGTTTATACTGTATCCTGTACTGAATGGGCAACCAGTGCAGTGACTGACACAGAGTAGAGGCATTAGTGTAGCGGCTGGAAAGAAAGATGAGTCTGGCTGCTGCATTCAGGACAGATTGTAGAGGAGAGAGTTTGCAGAGAGGGAGACCGATTAGCAAGGAGTTACAGTAGTCAAGACGAGAAAGAATAAGGGTCACAATGAGAGTTTGAGCTGTTTCCGTAGTGAGAAACGGACGGATTCTGGAGATGTTCTTGATGTGCAGGTGACAGGAGCGGGCAAGGAATTGGATATATGGGGTGAAGGTCAGATCAGCAATGTTGGAACATTCCTCTGTATAAATGTATTTCAGTTTATCAATGTGTCTGGAATGCCTGTGTGCATAGCCTTTGTAAGGTCATGCTACAGCATTTTAGTGCAAATGCAAATTTTGTGTTCAGACATAAAAGAGAACACTGCACACCAACACCAAAACCTCATCCTAATTAAGAAACGTGGTCGGAACCAGGGCGGTGGAGTCGGAGTCGGTGCCTATTTGGCAGGAGTCGGAGTCGTCATAAAAGGGACCGACTGCAACTCCCAAAATATATAATAAGTTGGTTCAGTTAGTTTGATGCAGTGCAAAGAGCAAGAGGAATTGGGTCTGACCAGTGCTACTGCTCCCATATCTTCAGCCTCATCACATGAGGAGTGTAATTGATGACATGGAGCAGGCAAAGCGCTGCCCCAGGGAAAAAGATTCCGCTCTTATGGCAAACAGATTTCAGCAAAATTTTTCACCTGCTTTCAAAAAAGTAGAAGAGTTCAACCATTCATCAAAACTGACTGTGGCTGAGGCAATTCCTTTATACCCTGACATTGTTAGAGATGTTGCCCCTGTGGTCACCGCTTTGCCCCCAACCCAAGTTAGTGTAGAGAGGCCATTCTCTAGCCTGGAAATAATGAGATCCGATGTGAGGTCATGTATGCAGGATCTGATGGAGGCAATACTATTTCTCAGAACAAATTCAGCGACTCCACAAATGTTCCTGCAGTGTTTTGCATATTTACAATTTTTTGGTGTTCTGAAGTCATATCCAATAAATATATTTTACACTGACAAGCAAAATGGTAACAATGTTACGAACTTGTGATTTTCAGGCTCCATTTCTCACCACATCCACTACAGCTTTGTACATGAGGCTATAATTTTATATACAGTTATCTTACCTATCTTATACATAAATTTGACTTGCAAGTATTTAGCATCTGCTTAGTTCTGCAGATTCTTTCCTGTACCTGCATTGTTACTGTTTTGCTCCTAAAAATCAAAATGTTAATTTTTATTATTTTGTTAGTATTTGGGAATTCCACCTTTGGTTTTCAATACTGTTTGAATCCTTCTGGGATCTGAATCAGATTCAAGTATATCTTGACCAACATCTGATCCCAGATCTCTTCTCCACATTTCCAATGTTGGTGCAGACTGGACTTTGATACAAATACAGCTTTTTCTTCAACTATACCCACAAGTGTTCAAAAGATCAAAACATTGTTACCCTTTTGCTTGTCAGTGTCTGTTCTACCTAAATAGCTTGATTATTGTATCATAAGGTGATAAACAGCCTGATGTTATCATTTTACTACAGTAAAGTAGTAAAAGTATCACTTAAACATGCACCATGTATGAGGGAGTCAGGAGTCGGAGGTTTGGGAAATTGAGGAGTCGGAGTTGGGGCTTTGGCTTGCTGACTCCACAGCACTGGTGGGAACATTAGTGTTTGGGGCTGCTATGATACCTCAGGAAAGTGTAAAAGCAACCGTCCATGACACAAACTGAAGTCATGATACAACAAAACGATGACAGAAGGCACAGAAGAAAATCAATTTAAAGGGGTTTTACCATGAGTCTGTTTCTTCTCCTGGTTGGTCCTTCCTCTCCGCATCAGGCTTGAAAAGGGGGCGTACTGTTCTCTAGAAAAAAAAAAAAGCAAACCACTCCATGACATCATTGCACCGCTTCCTGTGCATGCACCGAGGCTGAATACTCCGCTGAATACTCCCCATGCTGCCTTGTCTCTCCATGCTGTCATCTCTCCCTGTGCTGCTTTCGGAAGAATGTAATTGCCAGACAGGGAGGCAGTGACCATGTGCAGCAATCTGCGCTACCGAACCTGACCATCACAGAGTTAAAATACAAGAGAGCAAGCCAGGAGAGAAGAGTTGGTTGTTGGAAGCCCTGACAGCAAGCTGTACACAAAGGAATCAGAAAGGAGACCGCAGCTCTTAGGCTATGTTCACACGGCGTAACTGCGGGGTGTAATTACGTCCCGCAGTTACGCCGTGTGGCCGGGGGCGAGGTGGGAGCGGAGGAGGAAGGGGGGGGGGCGGCACTTCGCCGGCCCATAGACAATCATTGCTAGCGGCGTGTATACTCCGCTAGAAAATGACATGTCAATTATCTCCCCCCTCGGCGTATTCGCCGAGCAGGGAGAGGAGACGTAATCCATAGTTCTCTATGAGCACTGTGGATTACTGTAATGACTGGGACGTATTCAGCCCGTAATTTGCGCCCTCGGCACGTAATTACGGACCGAAATACGGCCCATTTTAAGCCGTGTGAACATGGCCTTATAAGATACATCTTTTTAAATGACTTATATTTACAAACTTGCTTAAATGCTCATTATGGATGTTCCTATGTCAATATTAGATGGTGGCAACACCTCTTTAAGAAAGGCTGAAAAAGAAGATGATTTGGATTTTGGAATTACTATGCCCTGACCTTGATGCTATTGAGATGCTCTAGCATCTAAGGGCTGTGTGTGTAAGGCTGCGTCTACATGGCAGATTGTAAAATACTAGTCTGATTCAAATTAAAATCCAACCTCAGAAAAACCAAGCTGTGTAGACTACAGCTCGGGTTTTGTATTGCGGTCTATGGGAATGGTTTAGAGTTGGATTTTTTGCGGATTCTAAATACTGAAGGAATCTAGAAATATTGATAAACTGGAAAACTTTTGTAACAAGGAATTGTCCAAAATTCATCCTCAGTTTTGTTCAAATCTTATTTGCAACTACAGGAAAGTATTGGTAGAGGTATATATTAGTAATTTCAATAGTTTGCTTATATGTTCTTCCTGTTTTCTTAATGTGCTTAATAAAAGGCATGAATAGTACAACTGTTTAATGTATTTTTTGTGTTTGTTTATAATTGTGACTTCGATAACGATTAGACCACATTTTCCTATTAATCAAAGCAGAAATCCAGATAATTTCAAAGGGTGCACGTACTTTTTTTCTTACTGCTGTAAAAATGTAACAGTCCTCCACACGGTTTCATGACAAGTCTTTGAACTTCAACACCTGAGGGGGAACTGAACAAGAAAGGTAGATTTGCCAAGAACCTGTATATAGTTTTGTCGTATTTCAAGAACAAGTTGGTTCACCTTAGAAACAAACTTTCCTCATGTTTATAAAAAGGCAAAGTAAACTGTTATTCTTACTGACACCAAACCAATCATGTCCACTCCATCAGTACACTGTATGAAACTCCTGTGTAAACATTATTAGAGGTACATAGTTATATTGTTGCACAGTACAGTTGAAAAGAGATATTTGTCTATCAAAATTAACCAAAGGCGATGAAAGATGTGGATAAAAGGAAGCGGGATAGGAAATATTAGAACATTGTTAACTCCAAATGATTCAGAGAAATGTGGAAGCCTTAGGGTTTATTACCCTTTTGCTTGTCAGTGTATAACAAGAAGGTTTCTGAGTTATCTGCTAACTTACTAGTGCACTTACACCCAGTGGAATCTAAGTAGGTCCCGGTTTTCACCAGAGCCCACCGCTAAGCGGGATGGACTTGCTGCAGCGGGAATCTACCAGGTCGCTTCCTACTGACGTGTCTTGCTTGTGGTGGCAACCAAGGGTGAGCGTGGTACCGAATCGTGAGGCGTAGGCGTAGTCGGGGACAGGCGGTAAGGTCAGGCCAGGCGGCAATGGTTCGTGGTCAAGAGACGTAGCAAGAGGGTCAGGACACCGTAGACACAGGACACACTTCAGAATGCTTTCACTAAAGGCAAGGGGCACAATAGATCCGGCGGGGAAGCAGCAGAGGTGGTACCAATATATACGGCCAATTGACCAATTACCGGCGCACTGGCCCTTTAAATCTAGATGAGCTGCCATGCGCGCGCCCTAGAGGACGGTGGCGTGCGCAGCAGCCGGCAGAGAGCCACGTAGGGACAGGAGCGCGGCTGGGTAAGTTCTGGCTCCCGGGGAAGCAAGTGCGTCCGCAGCCCGATATGCGGACTGCGGCGCTGCTCGTCCCCAGTGAGGGGGAACTGCAGGAGTACGGGGGTGCCCGCAGCCAACCAGGCGGGCTGCGGGACCACCTGTGACAGTACCCCCCCCCAGGCCTCCCCAGGTCCCGGTCCAAGATGTTTTCCTCCGGCTCCCAAGATCTCTCCTCTGGCCTGAATTCTTCCCAGTCGATGGGAAATGTCGTCTCCCTCAGATGGTTTTCATGGCCAGAATTTCCTTCACTGTGAATACGTTGAAGGCCTCAGCTTCGGGGGGAGAGGAGGCGGCTTTCTGGGAGAAACGGTTAAGCACCACAGGTTTCAACAGGGAGACATGGACGGAATTCGGGATCCGCATAGTAGGAAGGAGCCAGAGCTTATATGCCACTGGGTTGGTCCGTTGCAATACCTCGAAAGGCCCCAGGAATTGTGGACCTAATTTATAACTAGGTATTTTGAGCCAGACGTACTTGGCGGAAAGCCACACCTTATCTCCCAGAGCAAAAGTTGGGGCCAGTCTCCTCTTATTGTCTGCCTGGGCCTTCATGCGGGCTGTAGCTTGCAGTAGGGACTGGCGAATCTGCTCCCAAATGGCAGTCATATCCCGGACCAAGGTGTCCACTGCAGGAAACTCGGAGGCAGAAGGCAGCGGGAGGGGTGGGCAGGGATGTTGTCCATAGACAATGTAGAAAGGAGAAGTACCGGTGGATTCTGAGTCCATGGAGTTATAAGAAAATTTTGCCCACGGCAATAATCCAGACCAATCATCCTGTCAGGCCGAAACAAAGTGGCGAAGATACGTGTCCAGGATCTGATCGATCCTCTCCATCTGACCGTAGGATTGCGGGTGATAGGCCGAAGAAAAGTCCAATTTCACTTGTAACCGGGAGCAGAGGGCACGCCAGAACCTGGAGACAAACTGAACCCCACGGTCCAAAGTGATGTGACGTGGGAGGCCGTGTAGACGAAAGATGTGCTCAAAGAAGAGAGCAGCGAGCTGAGGAGCGGAGGGTAGGCTTGGCAACGGGACAAAATGTGCCATCTTTGAAAAACGGCCCGCGACCACTCAGATCGTGGTATTGCCAGAGGAAGAAGGCAGATCAGTGATGAAATCCATCGAAATCTGGGACCATGGTGAATCAAGCGCGGCAAGGGGTGCAGTAGGCCGGATGGGCTGTGAAGTGGTGTCTTGTCCCGGGCACAGGTGGTACAGGATTCCACAAATTCTCTTGTGTTCTTGGCAAGAGCCGGCCACCAATAGAAGTGGGAGATCAGCTGAAATGTCTTTTGTGCGCCAGGGTGCCCGGCCACTAGGAAGCAGTGCCCCCACTTTAGAACCCTCCTCCGGAGAGCCGGATGCACATAAGTCTTACACC
Source organism: Phyllomedusa bahiana (assembly GCA_025379985.1). NCBI lineage: Eukaryota > Metazoa > Chordata > Amphibia > Anura > Hylidae > Phyllomedusa > Phyllomedusa bahiana. The sequence goes on from JAODAL010009956.1 coordinate 51,660, forward strand.
GAGGAACATGCTGCAGATCCACCGGAGCCACGTGGACCAATCGTTCTGGGGGTATGATATGCTGAGGGCATCGGCTTTGACGTTCTTTTCTGCTGGGCGGAAGTGTATCCGGAAGTCAAAGCGTGAGAAAAACAACGACCACCAGGCCTGGCGAGGATTAAGATGTTGAGCCGACTAGAGATACTGGAGATTTTTGTGATCTGTGTAAACATCAATTGGATGACGAGCTCCTTCCAGGAGATGGCGCCATTCCTCCAGGGCCAACTTGATGGCTAACATCTCCCGGTCCCCGATGGCGTAATTCTTCTCCGCCGGAGAGAAGGTCTTGGAGAAGAACCCGCACGTGAGAGTTCTGCCCTTGGGCCCTTTTTGTGTGAGAACCGCCCCCGCCCCCACGAAAGAGGCATCCACTTCTAACACGAAAGGTTTCTCTGGGTCCGGGCGAGACAGGATGGGTGCGGAGGCAAAAGCCGACTTAAGCTCCGTAAATGCCCTTTCGGCCGCCTGTGACCAAAGTTTCAGGTTGGCGTTCTTCTTAGTGAGGGCCACAATCGGTGCCACCAGTGTGGAAAAATGGGGAATGAATTGCCGATAGTAATTAGCGAACCCCAAGAAGCGCTGAATAGCCCGAAGACCGACTGGTCGAGGCCACTGCAGAATGGCCGTCAACTTGGCTGGATCCATCTGCAGGCCCTTATCCGAGACAATGTAGCCCAAGAAAGGAAGACTTGTCCGACGAAACAGGCATTTCTCTAACGTGGCGTCCAGCTGATTACTGCGGAGGCGTCTTAGTACCTGGCGTACGTGCAAGCGATGGGTCTGCGGGTCAGGTGAAAAAATCAGTATGTCGTCCAGGTAGATGATGACACAGGAGTAGAGGAGGTCTCTGAAGATGTCGTTAACAAATTCCTTGAAGACGGCTGGGGCGTTACACAGCCCAAAAGGCATCACCAAATACTCACAGTGCCCGTCACGTGTGTTAAAGGCCGTCTTCCATTCGTCACCCTCTCGAAACCTAACGAGGTTGTATGCTCCCCGCAGATCTAATTTAGAGAAGACCTTGGCTCCCCGGAGCCGGTCAAAAAGTTCTGAAATCAAAGGCAACGGATAACGGTTCTTCACAGTAATCTTATTAAGGCCACGGTAATCGATGCAGGGGCGGAGAGAACCATCCTTTTTTTCAACAAAAAAGAAACTGGCTCCGGTGGGAGAAGAGGACTTGCGGATAAAGCCCTTCCGCAAGTTCTCCTGTATGTAGGCTGACATGGCCTGAGTCTCAGGCACCTCCCCTGAGGAGGACTGGTCCTGGGAAGAAGGTCGATCGGACAATCGTAGGGCCTACGGGGTGGCAGAGTCTCAGCCTCTTTCTCCGAGAGCACATCCGCAAAGTCCTGGTATTCAGCTGGCAGGCCTGGGAGAGGTGTGGGTAGTGACTGTGGAGAAATGGCACGCTCAGGGCGGGGTGTGGCCAAACAGAGATTCTAGCAGTCCGGTCCTCCAATTGAGCATAGGGGCATGACATTGCAGCCACGGAAGCCCCAAGAGGATCGCCGAGGATGACTGAGGTAGCACATAGAAGGAAATCTTCTCTTTGTGCAGGGCCCCCACCTGGAGGGACACCGGCTTGGAGATGTACTGGATGGAGTCACTCCGAAGCTCCCCACTGACTGATGAAATTACTAACGGCTTTTCCAGCTGAACCAGAGGCAGGCGGTAACGGGAAACCAGGGAGGCATGGATGAAATTCCCGGCAGATCCAGAAAGGCAGGGGCCTGAAACGAGAGGCCAGCATCCGTCGTGACTTCCACCGGCATCGTCAGTCGTGGAAAGGAAGAATTTGCACCTATGGACGCCTCTCCCACGGAACCTAGGTGTGTTCGTTTCCCGGACGCTGGGGACGTTGCGGGCAGACTCGGCAGAAATGACCTGGGCTAGCACAGTGGAGGCATAGGTTCTCCACCCGGCGACGGGACAGCTCCTGTTCCGATAAGTGGACTCGGTCCAACTGCATAGGTTCCTCACTGGCAGGCTGTGGGAACGGCAGAGGGGGCCTCTGGAACACTGGGGCCAGTCAAGGCAACCGGCGGGGAAGTATGGCGTCTCGTTCTTGGTGGGGCTCCTCCTGTCTCTCGGCGAAACGCACATCAATGCGGGTGGCCAGGTGGATGAGTTCGCTCAGAGGCGACGGAAGATCTCTGGCGGCCAGTGCGTCTTTCACTCTGCTGGATAGACCCTTCTTGAAGGTTGCGCAGAGAGCTGCATCGTTCCAGGAGAGCTCCAAAGCCAGGGTCCGAAATTGCACAGCATAATCTCCCACAGAGGAGTCACCCTGGTGAAGATTCAGGAACGCCGTCTCGGCAGGTGACGCACGTGCCGGTTCCTCGAAGACGCTTCGGAACTCTTGGAGAAAGGCCCGTAGGTCTGCGGTTACAGGGTCGTTTCTGTCCCAAAGGGTTGTTGCCCACGCCAGGGCCTTCCCAGACAGTAGACTGACCATGAACGCCACTCTTGATCTTTTTGTGGGGAAGTGATCGGCCATAAGCTCGATGTGCATGGATTCCCGTTGAACTTGGATGGTAGAGGAAGTCGAAGCTTGGGACCCACAGAGGCCAATGGAATAGGAGGCGTAGGAGGAACCACAGGTGGAGGTGGTGGCTGCTGCTGAGATGTGAGGAGCTGTCGCACTGTCAGGTCTGATATACATATATATGAGTGTTGTATCTTTTTATACTTTTATATGCTTCAAATCCTAATTTTTCCCTTGCTACTAAACTGCTAGCTATAAGTAACTGTGCAAGATAAGATGGCGCCGACATCCTGTGTACCGCACCCAGATGACGTCAAAAATTTACTGGAAATCAGATGTTTTTACCAGAAATAAGATGACTTACTGGAAACCACCCGAGATGATGTTAATATTGCGGTTAATCTAACCAATAAGAAGTGGACAGCAGAAGATGTCTGATTTGTTGCAATAATAACCATGCCTTAAAACCATGCCCTCTTCCTTTCCTTTTAAATACTTGTGCACTTAATAAACCCCGGTAGTGCTGATTGGACCAGGGTGAGAGCATGAGCTGGGTTTGAAACGGAACTTTGTATCTGTGTCATTCTTGGCGCTGTGCACACATGCTATTTGATTGGGAGTGACTGACTGACCCGGGTATTGTCGCTTCACGACCCCGACAATTTGACGCCCAACGTGAAAAAAAGGGGGGTCACTGAGAGGAGGACCACAAGCCTGCTGACCCGCACGGACTGCCAGACGAACTCCTGTCACTTCCTGATGAGGCTTGCGCAACCTCACTGAATCACGGTAAGTCTACTCATATTCTGTATGTGTTTACTTGCCTGTGAGTCGGGAAGTGATAGTTAGTAATCTGGTTGTTAGACGGGTCGGTGGGTTGACCGTCTGAGTGGTACGGATATTTGTGATCTCGGACCGCAGCACTGTGAGAATTCTTTCATGACCACGTACGGCTCATTCGGTCACTGTTAATGCATAAGAGTGACATAATTAGAAATAGGAAGTAAAAGTTATCTCGATTACAGTGAGATAAATGGGAAGTTGTATGTTTAGTTAAAGGGGTTGTCTCGCTACAAAGAATAGCTTTCAAATTGTAGGGAACACAAAATAAAGACATTTTCCAAATATATTGCATTGTTCCTCTGTTTTCCCTAAAGAGATACAAGTGAATTTATTACCTCCATGGCTATTTCAGTTCCCTCAGTAACTGACCTGTAAACAAATCTCCTGGGGCTGTTTGTTCAATGAGATAACAGAGAGTGAGTCATCACACAGGTTGGCAGTGTCAGTCAGTGTCCTGTGCTGCCAGACAGTAAAAAGCTTGATTTATCTCAAGTAAACAGCTCTGTAATTAGGGCTTTTGTTTTGGGGATCAGATAAGAAGTCTGAGAAGTTTGAGAAGCTAATCTAATCTAATTAGCATCTGAAAGCACAAGGTAGCTGTACAAGCATGGAGCTTATGCAAATTAGTATGAACCAGGAAGTGACAGAGAATTTCTTTCATGCATTCTTTGAAACCCTGTGGGGAGACAACTCCTTTAAAGAAAAAGGATTGTGTTTAGTGCAGGGGAAGTTGTCTGTTTAGTTAAAAAAAAGTATTGTGTTTAGAGCAGTAACATATTTTACTGGGATATAGTCTGTCAGTCCGGGAAAGGAGACAGGACAGGTGTCCACAGGACCATTAAGGTCCCATAAGTTCACTAGGGACTTGGTAGAAAATTACTCCGTTATGGAGTGGTAGAGGTATACGTAAACTGCAGTTTGGGGTTGGGGACCCAACGACAAGATCCTGTAACCGGAGCAAGGTGGATCTTGGGCGGTAACTGTGAGTTTAACACAGTGAGCAGCTGCACTGGTGATTGTATCTCTGATTAGTAATTATGTTGCGGCTATTTAAACGTAAACAGACCCTCCCTGCAGGGGCACAGACGGCTGTAGAATTGGTCAGGGCGAGAGAAGGAATGAAATATGTGAAAGAAGTGAGTCGCTTATACAAATTAGCTGGATTGCCGTCAGACGGCAGACTACAGCCCAGCATGTGGAAAGATATACTTAACACAGGAAGAGGCATGCTAGAAGATAAGGGCTCGCTAGAAGCTGCACAGGCTCATCTCAGAGTCGCGAGGGCTTTGCAAGTTGAAGGATATGCAGAAGTTAAGGGAGAAGGAGGAGATGAAAAGCTGAAATGCTGTTTGGTTATGTAAAATCTGATGTGCCAAAATCAAATTTAACTGCAACTGTTGATGCGCCACCGCCCTATGATGGCGCTGAAAATGGACCGGAAGGGTGGACCTGCACCACGTGTGGGTTTACAAATATTCCTGTTCCTGCTTCTATGGTTTTAGTCATCATTCTTCTGATACAGGGGATAACGCAAATTGAGAGTATCATCAGTACCAGGAGAACACATCCTATAGCAATCCCTATTTGGGTCAACATTTCTCTCCATCCATGGGTCCATGAGGTGAACCAATCACCCCAAGAGTTAGTTATCCCAGAGTGTTTCTTAAGTTCTACTGATAGGTCGACAATTTGGGAGATGGCTACTGTGGCTTTTCCATTGACACCCGTGTTATCAGGGATATATGTACAGCATTCTTCTCCTATCATGGCACAGACACCTCCCTTTTCTGCTAGTATCATGTCAACTGCCAATCGGTTCTGCAGGGTCATTCTGGTGTTTGGGCCTAACTCTTCAACAATCCCAAGGAAAGCATCTCTACTATAGTTTACAAACCTTTGTTGATTGTAGTACAGGTAATTGATCCAGTCTACATTCTTATTTATGGTGGGCCAGAGGAAAATCGATTCCCAACCTGCAAGTACTTGATCTCTGGCTTTAAATTCATCTGGGACCCCCCTTGGGACTCCTATGGCATCTATATAAATTGCAAAATCAAAACTTCCCGCGGGTCGATTACTTCTCCTACTTCTGTGTAGGATCCTGACATTTCCCTCATCATCCCGGGGTTCCCAAGGGAGTATTCTAAAGGGCATTAGCAACTTTATTAGGGTACATTGTCCTGTCCAACTGCGTGGTAATTTCCCTCGTATTTTATTATCCCCACATAACCAATAGATATCGTATAACCTTTTGGTGTGGTTTTGCAAAAGGGCTTCATTTATGTTTACCTCTTTGGAACAGAAGCCCTTAGTGAAATTACCCAAAGGTCTCCCTCCGGAGTGTTTAGCATAGAAACAGGTGTAATTACCAGCGTAGACAATAATTTCTCCCGGGGGTCTGACTTTAGGGTCGCGAGTTACCAGAGGGCGGTAGTCTGGGCATTCATCACTTTGTTGATCTTTCAACAGTTTTAGCAGACATTCAGTGCCAGAGATCAAGTACTTGCAGGTTGGGAATCGATTTTCCTCTGGCCCACCATAAATAAGAATGTAGACTGGATCAATTACCTGTACTACAATCAACAAAGGTTTGTAAACTATAGTAGAGATGCTTTCCTTGGGATTGTTGAAGAGTTAGGCCCAAACACCAGAATGACCCTGCAGAACCGATTGGCAGTTGACATGATACTAGCAGAAAAGGGAGGTGTCTGTGCCATGATAGGAGAAGAATGCTGTACATATATCCCTGATAACACGGGTGTCAATGGAAAAGCCACAGTAGCCATCTCCCAAATTGTCGACCTATCAGTAGAACTTAAGAAACACTCTGGGATAACTAACTCGTGGGGTGATTGGTTCACCTCATGGACCCATGGATGGAGAGAAATGTTGACCCAAATAGGGATTGCTATAGGATGTGTTCTCCTGGTACTGATGATACTCTCAATTTGCGTTATCCCCTGTATCAGAAGAATGATGACTAAAACCATAGAGGCAGGAACAAAGGGAATATTTGTGAACCACACAGAAATGGATCCACTGATGGCAGGACCCGATATTGATATGAAACCAATGATGATGTATGATGACATGACGATCCCCACCCCAGAATACACAGGGTTAATTTAGGGATAGTAAGGATCTGACTTTCCCTTTATGTGGAAACCTTTAAGTGGAGGCAAATCCGCAAGGATAGGTTTCACCCAAGAGGTGAAGAGGAACGAAGCACATTGGAACAGATCAGGGGGTTCACACAAGATTAGGGAAAAATTAGTATTTAGGGGGGATTGTCAGTCTGATATATCAATATATGATTTTGGTTCTTTTATACTTTTATACTTTTATATGCTTCAAATCCTAATTTTTCCCTTGCTACTAAACTGCTAGCTATAAGTAACTGTGCAAGATAAGATGGCGCCGACATCCTGTGTACCGCACCCAGATGACGTCAAATATTTACTGGAAATCAGATGTTTTACCAGAAATAAGATGACTTACTGGAAACCACCCGAGATGATGTTAATATTGCGGTTAATCTAACCAATAAGAAGTGGACAGCAGAAGATGTCTGATTTGTTGCAATAATAAAAATGCCTTAAAACCATGCCCTCTTCCTTTCCCGTTAAATACTTGTGCACTTAATAAACCCCTGTAGTGCTGATTGGACCAGGGTGAGAGCATGAGCTGGGTTTGAAATGGAACTTTGTATTTGTGTCATTCTTGGCGCTGTGCACACATGCTACTTGAGATTGGGAGTGACTTACTGACCCGGGTATTGTCGCTTCACGACCCCGACAGCACCATGTCGGATAGCTGATCCAACTGCTGTGCTGCTGTGCAATCTGCTGCGACTCCTCTGGACCACCGCAAGCAATGGTACATGCCATGCCAGGAAGCGGAATCTAAGTAGGTCCCGGTTTTCACCAGAGCCCACTGCAAAGTGGGATGGACTTGCTGCGACCGGTATCTACCAGGTCGCTTCCTACTGACATGACTTGCTTGCGGTGGCAGCCAAGGGTGAGCGTGGTACCGAATCGTGAGGCGTAGGCGTAGTCGGGGACAGGCGATAAGGTCAGGCCAGGTTGCAATGGTTCGTGGTCAAGAGACGTAGCAAGAGGGTCAGTACGCTGCAGACACAGGACGCACTTCAGAATGCTTTCACTAAAGGCAAGGGGCACAATAGATCCAGCAGGGAAGCACTGGAGGTGGTACCAATATATAGGGCCAGCTGCCGGCAATTAACCAATTACCGGTGCGCTGGCCCTTTAAATCTAGACGAGCTGCCGCACGCGCCCTAGAGGACGGTGGTGTGTGCAGCAGCCGGCAGAGAGCTGCGCAGCTGGGACAGGAGCGTGGCTGGGTAAGTTCTGGCTCCCGGGAAAGCGAGTGCGGCCGCGGCCCGACATGCGGAAGAGCACGGGGGTGCCCGCAGCCAACCCTGCGGGCTGCGGGACTACCCGTGACACTGGTGTTCCTGAAGCTGCATGTTTTGCTATAACACTTCAGTTATCTTCCTGCTATTGCTTAAAGCAGGGGTCCTCATCTCCAGTCCTCAAGGCCCACCAACAGGTCATGTTTTCTGGCTTTCCTTAGCATTGCATCGGTGATTTCATTATTGTCAGTGCATTCTGTGGTATATCTTGAAAACATGACCTGTTGGTGGGCTTTGAGGACGGGAGCCCTGGCTTAAAGTATGGCAGGCTACCTAATAAGAAATATATAGGTCAGTGTGATTATCATTGTGTAGTCTGGTCGCCCACAATGTGTTTGTATAGGTGGGTACCACTCCATAGTTACCTGCACGCTTGGTTTCTGCACTTGTGTAATTAGGTGTAATGTGATTAGGTGTAAATGAGTGCTCAGTGTATTTCTGTGCATGTGCGGCTCTTGGAGGTATTATTTGATCTTGGGGCCTTTAAACTTCCTGGCTAGGTTGCCATGCTCTGCCTGGCAGCAGTATCTCATTGCTCTAAGGTGCCATCTATTTGCTCCCTCCTTTGCTCTCCATAGTTGTAGGTGGAGCATTGTGGCCAATAGTGTTTGTTGTTTCCATCACAAATGTTGAGCCTTGCTTCTCATGGAGAGCTCAAACACAAGTCTGAACATAACGGATATAGCAATTGCCAGTGGCCCTCGCCTAGTAATTGGGAACAAAGTAGTGTTTGTGTCATGACTTCTTCCTGGAGTCTGACATAGGAACTTTCTGAACTGATTTAAAGGCTCTATGGAAGTAAAGTCAGCCTTTAAAGGGACACTTCCATCAGAAAGGGGTATTTTTGTGAAAATCAATATTCCTAGAAAACAATTTTTTGTTGATATTTTGAGCAGTAATTTTTTTATGTTGGCTCTCCTCTGGAATTAAATATTAAATATGTAATCTCGCCCTTCTCGTTCTGTCATTATTAGAGAGAGAAAATCCCTGAATGGCAGGGCTGACTAATTTCAGTTTACTGCAGCTGCTTCAAGAAATGCTTATCTGGATGTAGTCTCATTACAAATAGTAGCTAATGACAGAATGATTGATCTGTTGTTCTCTGAATATGCCTAAATAAAGATAAGACTAAATCATTAAAAGGATAATGGGTTAATCTTTTACTACAGTGTGGGAGTTTCCAGCTTTCTTCACACATATATATGTATATATAATATATATATATGAAATCAATAACTAAGAGCGACATGTATGAAGATCGGCGTGTCGGAGCGCCTGTTTTCGCCCGATCTAGAGTGAAAGCTGCGCCTCATTTATATCGGCGCCCGAAGTGCGCTCATACATGCGACCGTAAATACGTCCGGATTTCCCATAGGTAGCCATTCTAAGCTACTTGTTCCTTGTATTAGGCTCAGTTGGTGATGTATTTACGGACGTAAATACGTCTGTCCAGAACTAAGCCCTGGGAACATAGAAATCCTGCTTGGAGAACCACAGGTCCCACCCAGACCTGTGCTGTGCTGGCTCTTGCTGGACATACAAAATACAATGTGAATGAAGAACAAATACATATTCATTTTTTAGTACAACAATAGACCAAAATGAACATCTGTAAAAAGACTTCTTCATTTTTGAATAAAACAATAGACCAAAATGAACATCAGTACAACATCTGCATTGGCTTATTTGATGTAAAATCATTGTAATTTTCACAGACTTTGCAATACATTTTGTAGGGGATATTTTTTTATTTGCAGCTAATATATATATATTGTCATTAATGTTATTGTCAAAAATGTATTAAAATATTGATTAAATTTTTCCAGCACTTGGCTATGTCGGTTTATTAAGTAATTCATTTGTTTGACAAATGCATTTTATTCTTCATCTTCATACTGTGAAATGTATTTCCGACGCGAAATCCGTTCCATAATTACATTGCAAATACATGCCACACTTTGTGATGTGTATTTGCAACGTATTTGCAACGGATTTCGCGTTGGAAATACATTCCCCACCGCTTGACCGCTGAGATAGACCACATTCAACTAGGTCTGCCTGTCGGAACTGTCGAGCTCTGCAATGCGCCTCACTTTGCCGACCCGCGATCATGCATGCCGCGGAGCTTTCGAATTTGCTGCGTCCCGCCCCAGAATGCCCACGTCGCGCCCATTGCACGCCCCTTCATGTTAGGCGCAGCCGAAAGTGGCGAAGGTTGCGCCTAACATCGCATCCCTGCGTCCGACAGGGGATTTGAGCAGGTGAGGCGCAGTTTTCGCCAGAAAACAGGTGCAACTCCCAATCATACATGTCGCGCTAAATCTCTACGTGTCAAACTTCTTAATGCATTAAAATTCACTTGCAGGTCTCTAGCATTTTTCAGTGAGGCCTGTAGGGTTCTTTGAGTTAAAAAATGATCAGGTGAAATACCATCATAGAATCACTTCTTTACCCTGTCCTTCCATCCCTGGTCCCTCTTTGGGTCATAAGATAGAGATGTAGCTACTCCACAGTGCTCTAGAAAGAAAGTGTACAGAAGCTTTCAAGGCTGATTTAGGAGGTCTTCCAGAAGACAAACTATTTTTTGTCTGTTGGATAGACAAAGATTTTTCTGGAACAGGCAAAAGTCCAACTGCACTGCAAAAAAAGTCCTTTGTCCTTAAGAATTATGGATTACAACACCAGGCCTCCAGGGCCCCTGGTGGAAGTAACTCTTTAGGCCTTTTTGGCTGTTTGGTCAGAAACATCTTCAAACTAATGAGTTATGTTAACTATCCAAAATTATTCACTGTATCTGGAAAATATTGTAGCAGACTGTTTTTTCTAGACAGAGGAAGAAATCACACTATTTTTGATCTTTTCCATGCTATGTACAGCAGGAAGAATCCTCCTGCCATTTTGTATTTTCCTTCTTACAAAATCAGGTAACTCTCAGGACAATCAGCTGACTATGTGACACAAGTGAGCTCAATTAAGTGGGGATGCTTAATTGTTAGCTCTCTATGAAGCTGAGGTTCACTTGCCAGCTGGCACAGAGTATACTGTTAGCTGACAGCTTTAATCTTTTGATCTGCTTGGATTCTGTTTCTAGTATCTTACGATTTCTAGTAGCTTAGTATTTAGTCCCAAGGTGTCCTATTTTAGTTTAGTTTTCTGTGCCCAGGTAGATAAAGCCCCGTTTGTCTTCAGTTCTCTGTTGCATTAGTTCTACCCTGTGTCAGTTTTTCAGTGTTCTCCATCCCTGACATCTCTTGGGTAGTCCTGTGTTGTTTGATTAGGGTCAATATAGGCGAGGGACATTGTTAGGGATATTATAACAATAGAAGTTCAGCAGCATCATCATTTGTTGAATAATGGTAATAAAGAGTGCATTCCAAAAAAACTTGTGCCAAGATATAAAAATGCATGCAAAAAGTAAGAAAGGCAGCGCTTCAAAAACAAGGTAGTTTATTAGCCCAACAACAGGTCTTGCTGATAACACTTCTTAGGCCATAGTCGGTCTAGAAGAAGAACCATCCAACTATCCTCACTGCCATGTTTGGAACCTTAATTTCTAATCGATGACTTCAGTAGATTCAGCCAATCTGTGGCTACAGTTGTGACGTTCCGACTGCCAGGACAGAGAAGTAGACAGAAAACCCAGGAAGAGAGCAAACAGAGTTGGGGACAAAGGTGAGTATCAGCTTTTTTTTATTTTAGTATTGCAGCACTAGCATACATCTGTTAAAAACAAATAACATGGACAACCCCTTTAAGAACTATGCCAAGTCTTCTTGTGAAGGTGTCCTCCAAATCATTATCAGATGACAATGATCTACATTCAATGGATGTTAGAAGAGCCATTCTTACCTACTAAATAATAAAAGGAGGTTCAGCTTCCAAAACATGCAAAAATTTATCGAACAGGTATATAAAAGCCAAACATGGAGCAAAAACCGGACAAAACAGGAAAAAACGCCTTATGCGTTTCAGGCTGTGCAACAGCCCTTAGTCATAGGCATATCGAATCACAAAAACACACAGGTATTTATAATTCGTATCACAGGTGAACAATTAGTGAGGTATACAGAGGCAGTTCACAAAGAAACAAAAAAACAAATGTTAAACACAAATAAACATAAATTAATATAAACCAAGAAAATATATATCAATAATGATAAATTACATCCGAACGTCTATTTAGACCCTGTGGAGAACGAGTACCAAAAACAAAAATCCAGAAAGCCTTGCGGTTCAGTAGATTCCTTCTCATATCACCACCACGGGGAGGAAGATTAACCTTTTCAATTCCTTGTACTCTAAAACTGGAAACATCACCAGTATGAACAGAGGCGAAATGAGAAGTAGCTGCTGATACATTCCTCGAGGCAAAATGCGGTATGTCCGATAAATTGCCAATGCGTTTCTTGAGGGACTAAGATGTACATCCAATGTACTGCAAGGAGCAGACAGAACACGTTATCACATAAATAAGATTTGTAGTATTGCAGTTAATATACTGCTTATTATTATGTACAAACTGATTGGCACATAATGTAATCTTATTAGAGACCAGTATTTTGGAACAGCATAGGCACCTAGTGTGACTGCACCGAAAGGTGCCCTGATGCCTTAACCAACAGTGTGAATCGACACTTACTTTATTACTAATGAATAAACTGGGAGAAAGTATCTGCCCTAAAGTAGTGGCTCTTCTAGCAACACATTTGAAATCTGACTTAAAGATGTGCTTATACACAGGGTCTAAGGATAACAATGTAATGTACTTACTGACTATTTTGCAAACATACTTATATTCCCTATTGTAAGTCGTGGAAAAACGTAAGGGGTAAAGATTGCTGGTAATTAACATTACTGCGATTCTTAGACTGAAGGAGACAAGACCTATCTCTGCTGGCAGCAATATTCTTTGCACGCTCCAGAGTCCACTGTGGATATTTTCTATAAGCTAAATGACTCACAATAGAAGTAGTTTCCTTGTGAAAATTGCTATTTCTAGTACAATTCCTACGGGCCCTAATCATTTCCCCAACTGGGATGTTATGTTTCACATGGTCGGGATGACATGAGTGGGCATGGAGAGTAGTGTTCCCGGCTGTAACCTTCCTAAAAGTAGATGTAACAATAGTATTATCAATAACAGAAATAGAAAGATCTAAAAAAGATATACTATCATATTCAACCTAAAAATTAAAATTCAAACCAAACGTATTATCATTAAGAAACAATTTAAAGTCTGGTACGGCCGCCATACGAGAATCAAAGATGAACAACAGGTCATCTATATAGCGACCGTACCAGACAACAGCTGATTCAAAAGAATTATTGGAACTGAAAAGGTAACAATGTTCCCACCAAGCCATAAAAATAATGGCCAACAATGGAGACAACTTAGCTCCCATCGAGGCACCACTAATCTGTAAATAATATTGCTGATCAAATGTAAAAAAATTCTGTTGTAACAAATACCAAACCGCACGTTGTAAAAAAGAGATGTACACATCACTATATGTACTAAAATGGTGAAGAAACCAATCCAAAGCAATCACTGCTTTGTTGTGTGGTATTACAGTATATAGTGATGTGACATCGGCAGAAATCCAACAATAATGATCATCCTTACCTACTGTAGATATAACTCAACCTTTCAAGCATTTTTAAGCCCTCTTCCTTTAATTTCAAGGGCAAAATAGGGGAGAAAAAAGCCAATAAGGTCTCTTTGGCATGATGGATTAAAGAGGTCACCAAGCACTGTTACAGCTTGAGGCTCCTGGAGTCTCCCTTACCTGTCAAAGCTCAGTCTACTTGATCTACAGCTACTTACTAGGCTGAAAAGGGTCATGTTCCTCCAGATCAGATTTGTAAGGTGGCCACTTGGTTTTCATCCACGTTCTTTGTAAAGCACTGCAAACTCAACATTCTTTCCTTTGAGGGTTCAGTCTTTGATAGAAGAGTGATTCATGGAACCTCCAGGCTGTAGCCCCCTGTTGTTGCTTTAAAAATCCCACTCACGTGCTGCCGTAGGAAGATCAGAAAGTGGATTTTTTTCTACCTGGAATTTTCATTTCCCGGGTTCTGTAGTCAGCACACTATAGACTCCAAAATAATTTTATTTTTTTCCTTGCTGTATACATTACAAGGCTGTCCTTATGTGCATACATAGCACATCCAGCTCGGTCACTTACTGATTGATTTGTTTACTGCTAATTTACTATCTTCTCTCTGGGCAGTTAAATAATCATTAACTGATTTGTGTGCTGACTACAGTAACAAATTTTCCACTTCCCTTTAACAGTAAAGCTACAAAACAGATGGGATTAGATAAGATGTCGGAGATCACCAAATTCCAGGGATGCAAGATTACCTCTTGTTCCACTTCTTCCCTGAAAGTATATCTCTTCTGTTTAATGATTGATATTCCTGTCCTTCTAGAAGAGCAGATCTCTTAGGACTTTCTATCTCTTATATAGTCTAAAGCTGGATATTCCTTAATTGGCCTGTTCTCCACATTAACATATACTTCATCCAGCTGTTAAGTTCTGAAGCATTAGCTGGGCCCTTCAGAGGGAAAGTTAGTATTTACATGGGTTTTGTTTGTTCCAAATTATTATGCAAATTTGACTTAAGTGTCATAAAGATGTAATTTTTAGTATTAAAATTAAACTCATGAATGGTATTGTGTCGCAGGGCCTTTTGGATCGCTGATATCAATCTAAACTCATGCTAATTTTTTGCCGCGGCGCGCGCCGCCCACTACTATCTCCTGCTTTTTCATTTTCAAAAGTCGGCAACTATGCTTTGAACTGACCCCTCATAATATATATATATATATATATATATATATATATATATATATATATTTACAGAAAATGTTTACAGTCAAGAGAGACAATATCTGTTATAAAGTACTACAGCAATATGTAGTAATGAACGTTGGCATGCCTTCAGTCTGTCTCCAGTGTCGGAGATAATGGGATTAAAAGGGTTCTCTCGCTACATTGATTCTTCTTACCTCAGTCCTGTTTTCTTGGTTTCATTTTGTATTCAGGGGCATGTTTACTGCCTTCCACTAGGCTGCAGTAGAAGCCAGGTCTGTAGCTATAGCAACCAATACTGGCAGCCTATCAGGATAGATCAAACAGGTATGTTGCTATAGTGACCTGAGGAGCTGATGCAGCCCATACAAGAGGGAATATCTAGGAACAGGTAGGACACTGTTAATGGACACATATTGTGACTGTTTTGCAATCTTTAACATTAAAAGCAGCAATCCTTGTAGTGAGACAACGCCTTTAATTTAATATTTATTAACACATTGTATAATAGCCTGTACATATGCTTTCAATTTGTGGGATCTGTGTATTTGTGTAGCCAGTGGAAAAATGGTCTGGTGATTGGGAGGGATAATAAAAAATACATTTAAAAAAAATGTAACTCAGCAGCAAAGCTTCTCCCTTTTCAGTATAACCCGGCCAATGACATCACATTTTTCAGTCACATGACATGCAACCGGTTACTTGTCTCAGCATGATAATGGTAAAGAACAAACACGTAAGTCCGCTCACTACAATCCTATAACATTATCTTGTCCCTGGAGAGCGCAGGGAAAAGACACCCAGCTGTAGGTGGAGTAGTTTTTAGTACACACAGAGGAATTCGGCACTGTGCTGGTTTATAAAACTTAGTTTATTGCATCCAAATAAAAACAATAGAGAGACCTGCAAACTGTGACACATTTCAAACCTCACAATGGATAGTTACAGCATAATCAGTGAACAGATGACAAGTAGTAATGCCCTAATTAGTTAAAGGATTGTCCTGTTACTTTTTTTTAGTTAATTAGTCTCACTATGGGATAAACAATGTCTATAGACTTTATAGAATTTATAAGTATTGTACAGTAATTTTATTGTTATGTATATAGTCCTAAGTAATTACTTTACGTGTGGAACGTCATCGTTGACAACTACAGTCTGTATGCGATAAATATCTGCTGGGCATGCCCGCTAGTCAGCTAATCAGACGATAACAGTCATCCTGTAAGAGACAATTTTTTTTTTCCAAATGAATATTCTAATTTATGCTTTCTGAACAGCTGGTTATCATATAGAATGCATTTAATACCTTGGTTCTTAGGCTCGGTCTACACAGCATCGGACAAAAAACCATCCAAAAGTCGACTTTTTTTTTCTGATGCAGGATCACGGTTTTTGTCACATTTTGTGCAAAACTGCGGTTGACTTTTTTTGCC
Organism: Phyllomedusa bahiana; assembly: GCA_025379985.1. Lineage (NCBI taxonomy): Eukaryota > Metazoa > Chordata > Amphibia > Anura > Hylidae > Phyllomedusa > Phyllomedusa bahiana. The sequence goes on from JAODAL010009956.1 coordinate 67,713, forward strand.
ATCACCCATATAATTGAATTGTATGGGAAGATGCTGTTAAAACTAAGAGCATCGGCGTATTATAAATGTTGTATAATACGCCAGCGCCGAGAGACAATCGGAAAAAAAGCGACATGTGGAGACTACAGGTTGTTTTTTCTATTGTCGTCTATGGGGCTGCCTGAACAATCATATTTTCGGCAGTTTTAAAATTCTAGAACTGCCGACAATAACATCATACACGTAAAGTGCATACCTCACATTTGATTCGGAGAAAATCATTCTGTCCGAACTAAAGGATAATCCATACACTGTGGTCCAGGCATCGGACAATGAGGGGAGGAGGGGAGAGGTCAGTAGTGGTATTGAACAGCAGGCTTTACAAATTTTCAATATGTTTTCTGAATAAGTTTATCATAAATGACAGTTGAACCCTGCACAATTGTTTAGCCTGCAACTTGAAAGCCTTCTTGAGTAAAAGGTATCTTTGGGGGTTTTACGTAGCAAACAAGTTTTCATGCTTGTTAAATTTCCCACCATACCCAGTTTTCATGCCGTTTCATACCGTTCCATGCCGTTCCATTACCAATGTCCCTCTAACTGGCTCAGCTAGGAATAGTAGAGCTGAAATGTCAGTCACTGCTGTAAAACCGCCAACAGCCTGAGCAGCAAGTAGGAGCCTGAAGCTGGCTGTGAAGAGCAGTCTGTGTAAAACAGCCAGGATGGAAAACCATTTTAAGTACTTGGTTAGATGGACATCTTCAGCCCCTTGTATTTAGAGCACAGGGTTATTTCTGTGATTCTAGGTTCATTTTAGGACCCATGGACAATGTAGTCTGGTAATTGCACTTTGTGTGGGTCACATGCCATAAAGCCATATTATACATTGCTATTCAACATGATAGCGCCTTAATTTCCTTGTAGTAGTATACTTCCCATAGTGAAGAACTCATATAAACGATCATTACTGTTAGTAGTTTCTTATTACAACACTATTTTTATTCTTATCAGAAATTATATTTGCAAATACAAGGTTGTCTCATGGAGGTCTGTTTCTCTCCATCTCTGGCCAACATTTATGTCTCATGGTGGGAAGAAAAAGACTCCGTCCATAATCCTTTCGCTTCTGACAAAACCAAAAGAATCTGACTTCTTATATGGATAGATCTAAGATTCCTTTTCTAGATAATGTGCTTATTGGTAAGTCCCAAGCACATTGGGTCAGATGTAGAATGGATAGAAAACCTATTTCAGGCAATGTTACCTTGCATGCTTGTAGTTGTCATCCTAAGCATGTGGTAGCTAACTTACCGTCTGGCAAATTTATTAGGGTTGCAGTTATTCACAAGAACACGATAAAGAAAAATGGCGAATTGTTTCCAGACTCAGGAATAGGAAATAGCCTCAAAACTTACAATGTGCTTTTGAAATAGTTGAGTTACGCAATAGATCAGATTTACTGTATAGCTCAAAACCAGGTAGAATTTCTTTTAACAATAGCACATTTTTTCACTACTCAGTAGAGTAACTAGCATTCCAATATTGTAGGTTTGATGCGTAAATACTTACCAGTGTTATCTATGGGTCCAATTTTAAGAAAGACTCTGGAGCAGGGATGTTGATTTAATCCCAAAAGGACACTCACTATAGGCAATGAGATATCACCCACTTTCTTTATGGAACATTATAGGAATAGATCAAATTCAGACTGGTTGAAGGTATCGGGGTATCTTAAATGTGGTCTCTCCCTCTGTGGAGTACACCAATACATTCATAAGGCTACTCATTTCTCTTCTAGCTCAATGAGTAAGCAATATAAAATGCCTTTTTTCTGAACTGCCAACTAAAATATGTCGCATATGCTATTTTATGTCAGGAATGTAATCTGTAGTGTGTGGGCTGTACTTTCAGACCATTAGGGTCTGTCCCCATGGCAGAGAGCAAAAACCGGTCGGATTATCCAACCGGTGTTCGCTCTGTTTTGCAGCCGTGCACACGGCCACATGGCGACGGCTTTTCTCCACTGTTTGCGTAGAAAAGACCTCACTCTTTGCATAGAAATGTTCATATTCCGCCCGAAAACCGGGCAGAAGAATGAACCTGTTTTTTTTTCCGGACTGCTGGTGGTCTAGAAAACTGTCCAGCTGAAAACCCGTGCAGTGAGGCCATGTCCCCATGGCAGCGGTTAGCGGCCAGTTTTCAGACGGTTTGCTGTGTTGCAAACCATCTGAAATACCGGCCGCAAATTTTTACACGGGTTTTTCAAACCGCCGGTGGCCCGAAAAACATTGTGCTTGTTCATTCTTCCTTCCGGAATATGAACAAGTGAATATGACGGGGGGGGGCTTTTCTCCGCTAGTCGCCTCCCTGCAGCTGTGTGCATGGCACAAAAACCGAACAAATACTGGTCGGATAAATCGACCGGTATTTGTCCTGTGCCGTGGGGACGCGCCCTAAAGGTCCATACTAAAGTATGACAGTTTACAGACAGCTTTCAAAACTGAAAACTGTCTGTAAAACCATCCAGAAACCCTTGCCATGGGGACAAGGCCTTCATCAAAGAATTCGTGAACACATTTATGACATTGCTAATCCCAGCCCCCATCATGTATCCGGAGCGTCTAAACATTTTCAGGACTTACATCAGGGCTATTGAAAGGGTATATAGACCTCTTAGAAGAGGTAGGTCGCTGTCAAACAGAGGCATTTTGGATACTAATATTAGACACCAGGGGTGACTTGTATGTGGCTCAGAAACCATTTTTTTAGTATAGTAGCATTAGTAGCGTAGAATGCGCCTGAATCTATGAAACTGTTCTACTGTGGGTCATAGACTTAGTTCTTTCTAGCTACTAAGCGACAATTCAGGCTCAGGTAAACCACTTTTAAAGTGCTCTACCTGTTCCAGCAGTAATGCGCCTGTATTTGCCGTACTAAACACATAAATGTGTAGCTTTGTACGGTTGTAGTGCGACACACCTCCAGAACGCTCCCCGATCTCAGGTGCATTACAAAATGCTGCAGGCACTTTGGAATGCGCCCTCATATTGGAGTGCGCCTGATTAAAAACATAGTAAACAGGGCTGCGCAAGTTTTCGGGTTGAAAAGACGGCACTTCTGGCACAGCCCTGTACATACATGTCGCCCCAGGTATCCTAAGAGACTTAATTATAAGTTAGAACTCGTATATATTTACTAAGATTGTGTAATTTCTCGTTTCCTCTTACTCCATTTTTTTCATTATACTTGGTTTTAAGAGTTTTTTCACATGTACATTGTATCTGTCATGGAGTGGGATACCAATGGGTTAAATATCGGGTGTTAACGAATTAGAACATTTATACATGGGATCTGTTGATGCTGCTTGTGCTATGATTAAAAATCCAGTGTGAGGTCTGAAACACATCCCAGTACCTGTGTCTCTCTGTATTTCCCTGGAGCTGCCTGGCTCCCTCACTGACATACCCACTGTCATAATGGGTCATTTCAACATCTCCATTGACAAGCCCATATCTCTTTTTGCTTCTCAGTTTCTTTCACACAAGGATGGGAACTTGCTTTATCTGGTCTTCTGTCATCTCTGCTCAATTTCCAAATTTACTAATTCTCCTCTTGTGCTCTCTGTTCAAAACTTTATCTCCTTTGCTATGACTAATGCTCAGAAACCAATCAGAGCTCAAGTTCAATTTTTTTCAGAGCACTATATGGAATTAAAGGGGAGCGCTGATTGGTTGCTATGGGCAACAAAGAAAGTCTTAGACCTAAACCGTTTTGATACAGGAAGCCCGTAACGCTTACATATAACGTTTTGTTTTTTTGTCTCTACATTGTAAAGTGATATGGAACATGTTGATGCTATATAAAAGACTATTATTATTATAGTCTTGTTTTTAATGGGGACACAATAAACTAATAATTTTATACACAAGGAAAAGTGCTGAATTCCTCTGTTTATATTGAAAACATGTCATAGATGCTGGTCGAGAGCTCGTGATTGGCTGCAGGGAAAACATGGCCAAGGAATGTACTGGCAACGAAGAAGAGCACCAGAGCAGCAGTGCCGCTGGAACGTTGGGTGCTTCACAGGTGAGGATTTTGTTTTTAACCTTTTAATGACCGCCTGCCGACTTTTGACCTTGGGCGGGCAGGTCGTTTGTCAAAAGACATCGCTGCAGGCATTGGGGTTTGCAGCGCCCGTCAAAGGGGAAACCTCCGCTCCCCGGCGCTTAACCCTTTGACTGATGCGGTTCGTGACCGCAGCGTAATCAAAGGGCTATCCCCTGCTCTGCCGGGTGATCGGGACTCCCGGTGACCCAACAGAGCCCGGGGACTGGCTGCACAGCGGACCTAGAGTGAATATGTTAATACATTACTAATTTTAAAAAAAAATTTAACACAGTTATCACTTAATGATAATTAAAAAAAAAAAGGAAAAAAGATAAATAAAATAAAAATACATATTTAATAAAAAATAATTGTGCATACATTACGCACACACACAATAAAACTACACATATTAGGTTTCCACACGACTGTAATAACCTGTACAATTAATCTAACAAGTTATTAACTGTGAAATGTGAATGGCGTAAAAAAATAGTGAACTTAAACCATTCCCCCAAAAAGTACAGCTTTTTGGCCTCATACATCTGCATCATTGAAAAAAATAAAAAAGTTACGACTGAAACGCAAGGAGGCAAAAACTAAAAAAAGTGCTAGTCATTAAAGGGGTTGTATCATTTCATTAAATGGTCTTCCGAATAAGGGGACAGTGAAAACAAGCAACTTTGCAATTAGATGCCATTAGTAAAGCTGTCTTGTTTTCACAGGATCCCTTATCTTCTGTTTCTGTAAACACTGTTCCCCAGTGCAGGTCGGATTGTCGGATTCCTCCTCCTTTCATGTCATTGGCTGACGGCTCTACTAATTTACATTCTGTCTGGAGCCAGCATTCCTGCCTTTCTCACTCAGAATAAGGTGCTGGGAACATTTCACTCTGCACAGTCAAAAGAAACACAATAACACTGCAGGGCTTTTACAATGAGAAAACAGCAGAATTGGGCCTCGGTGATTAAACATAGAAGGAATATTAGGCTGCCTCTCTCACTCAGAATAAGGAACTGGGAGCATTTCACTCTGCACAGCCAGCAGCAACACAGAGGCACTGCACCTGCTTCTACAATCAGAAAACAGCAGAATTGTGTGTTGGTCCCTAATGTGTGTAAACATAGAACGGAGATCTGTGCTGCTCTGGAGGAGTTTATAGAAGACTGGATTCAATTGTAACAAACCTCCAGCTGTGAGAGGAGAAGAGATCAGTGCTCTGAGTTCATACACTCTCTAGACTGAATGCAGCCTGTGGTATTTAAACATGCAGCTCTTACAAAATAAGACTGCATAGGGAAAGACACAGTGATATGTGGACTCAGCCAGTGCGGGGGGGGGCTCGAGCGAGCATGAACAGTGAAGGGGGAATGATGTCATCCCCCTTCAGTTAAGAAACAACCAGCTGGGAGGGGAAGAAACGCCCCTGGATTTGTAGAGCTGAGAAGCTGAGAGCACAATGAAACACACGAACTGATGAAGCAATATATCGCCTTTAAGTACTTTTCAGGCGTTCGGCTTAAGGGGTTAATGTTTCACCCCTCTTGACTAGCAGACCATTGTTTCATAATAATGTACAACCTCTAGAATGGTTCTAGAGATAAATCAGGCAATATTTCTCGAAAACTGATGTTTGGTATCCAGATTTTGCCTGACTCTAAAATAATATTGGATAACAGTGGTGAAGAAGCCATTTAACCTGATAGGTATCATTTATGTTCTATGCAATACTTGTAACGAGGTCTCTATAAGGTAAACTTTCCAGCTACCCTCATCAACAGTATGCCATGTTTTGACAGACAGGATCACACTTATGTCAGCCTTCCAAGGTGAAGATTTGAGGTTAATGTAAATAGGTGGCAAAGTGCCTTTCAGGAAGCTCTATAGAGGAAGAGGAGTTTGAATGTAGTCAGATCGTTGGATGTGACGGGAGGTCATAGAGACTGAAGGAAATGAAGCACCTGTTGTTCTATATCATTTCTTTCACAGAAGGGGAGAATTAGGAATAAAACAAAGACCAGTTTGTTCTATAATGGGAAGTAAATCTTTAATTTGGAATGTTTCCACCATCAGAATTGATTGTGTTGTAATCAGTGTTGAACTGGGGTACCCAGGGCCAACCAGAGGAGTTTATTTTAGGGTCCCACCTCGCTGTCTCTGCCACCTGTGCGGTGCTCCTGCCCAGTCTCGCTTCAACTTATATAGACTGGTGTGATGAAATCATCACACTAATCTGTAATGAGGGCTTCTGAGTCTCCCTCACCTAATTGTAGCAGGACACCGGTGGTAAACATAAAAGGTCTAAAGATATATGTTCCCCTCCCTAATGATACATTATATATAAATAAAAATATCTAAAAAGCTATAACACACAGTTCTAAGTATAAAGCCACTAAATAATGGTCGTACAGTTACCAAATAACATCACTACACAAAACCAGAATCCCAAGACTAACATTACCAACAATTCCGCTAAGACCAAATACCGCCACACCAAGTTCACATATCACCACCAGATAGTGACTGAATAATACCACCATCCCATGACCACATATCACCACCAGATAGTGACTGCATAATACCACAACACCATTACCTCATATTTTCACCACATAGTGACTGAAAAATACTGCCATATCATGACCACATATCACTACCACATAGTGACGCAAAAATACTGCCACTTTATGACCACATAGTGACTGAATAATACCACCAAATTATGACAACATATCATCAACACATAGTGACTGAATAATACCGCAACACCATGACCACATATTGCCACCACATAGTGACTGAATAATACCGCAACACCATGACCACATATCACCACCACATAGTGACTGGATAATGCCACCACATGATGACCACATATCATCACCACATAGTGACTTAATAAAACCACATCACCATGGCCACATATCACTTCTATATAGTGACTGAATAATAGCACAACACCATCACCACATATCACCACCACATAGTGACTGATTAATACCACAACCCCATGACCACATATTACCACCACATAGTGACTGAATAATACCACAACACCATGACCACATATCACTTCAACATAGTGACTGAATAATAACTCAACACCATGACCACATACTACCACTACATAGTGACTTAATGATACCACCAGATATTACCACCACATAGTGACTGAATAATATTGTCACACCATTACTGAATATAAACCATTACACTTTGCACACATATAAGTGATTACAGTTCAGTTACATTTAGCGACTCACAGGTGATGTTTTCTCTGATGAGTCGTTCACGTTCCAGTTTCTTCTCCCTTCAGTCCATACCTCAATGCTGACTTCTCCTGCCCAACACTCGTTCCTGCAGATTGGACACAAATATCATAGGATCTTCACTTTTTCAAAACCTCTCTAACTTTTTTCAACTCTGTACAAACTTCCCAGGGATGAGATAAAGGGTTCAGGCTACAGCTTAGAGGCACAGTCCCCAAGGAGGAACAGAGGACTAAACCCCTGGAGATTGTGCTACAGCTATGGCCTGTACCTCTGAGGATCAGATTGTGTGGTCCAAACTCCTTCCCCTGCACCCAGATCAGCCACAGGCATTATGCATGATCTGTGTGTTTCTTTTACCATTTATTTCCAGGGTTAGTAATAGAGCTGTTTGACAGATGCCTCTATATTACTAGTGCTTGGTGTCAGCCTTGGGGTGACAAAAAAACAGAGGTGGCTGACACCAAGCCCCAGTGCTCGTAATAGGGAGACGTATGGTAGACACATCTATTACTAACACTGGAAAAATAGTGGTAAAAAACTACACTGAAAAAACACAAAAACACTTCATTTAAATAAACACCCCCGACAACATCCCTCGTTGACCATTTTATTAATTAAATAGATCCAACACTCATGCGATGTAGGCCCATAGGTCCAGTGTAATCTGGAGAGGAAACCTGTAAAACACAGAAACACCATCAGCATTTGACTGTCGACTATCTATAATGCCTAGGACAGCATGAATACTAAATAGTTAGGTAGGTAGAATGGCCCTAGGTAGGTAGGCAGTAGTTAGGCCCCAGGTAGCTAGGTAGGTAAGTAGTTAGACCCATGGTAGGTAGGTAGATTACCCCTAGGTAGGCAGTATTTAGGCCCCAGGTAGGTAGATTGGCTGTAAGTAGGCCCCAGGTAGGTAGGTAGATTTCCGCTAGGTAGGCAGTAGTATGGCTACAGTTAGGTAGGTAGATTGCCCCTAGGTAGGTAGGTAGGCAGTAGTTAGTCCCCAGATAGGAAGGTAGATTGGTTGTAGGTAGGTAGGCCCATGGTAGGTAGGTAGATTTCCCCAAGGTAAGTAGGCAGCAGTTAGGCCCCAGGTAGGTAGGTAGATTGGCTGTAGGTAGGTAGGTAGGCACTAGATAGGCCCCAAGTAGGTAGGTAGATTACCACTAGGTGGGCAGGCGATAGTTACGCCCCAGGTTGGTAGGTAGGCAGTAGTTAGGCCCCAGGTAGGCCGGTAGATTGGCTGTACATAGGGAGGCATATGGTAGGTAGGTAGGTAGATAGGCAGTAGTTAGGCCCAGGTAGGTAGATTGCCCCTAGGTAGGCAGTAGATTGCCCCTAGGTAGGTAGGTAGTTAGGCAGTAGTTAGGCGCCAGGTAAGTAGGTAGATTGCCCCTAGGTAGGCAGTAGATTGCCCCAGGCAGGCAGGTAGATTGCCCCCAGGTAGGTAGATTGCCCCTAGGTAGGTAGTTAGATTGCCCCTGGGTAGGCAGGCAGGTAGTAGATAGTCCCCAGACAGGTTGGACCCTATTAGATGAAAAACAAAAAACCCAATAAACTCACCTTTTCCAGTTCCCTGACAAGCGGCAGGCTGGGCTTCTCTTAGTGAAGCCTGGTGCAGATGGCGCAAGAATATGACGTTCTTGCATTGTTAAAGGCCTGACAACCTTTGACAAACCTGCAAGTACAGAATGTATAAAATAAGGCAGGTATTTATTCAATGTAACTATTAGCATGGAAGTAATCATTTCTAATATCAATTTTTAGAAGAGATTTTAGCTGACAATTGGTTGATTATTAAACCTTTTAAGCAAATTGTAAACTCCTGTTTATAGTAAAATTGGTAAAAGTTACCTTGAAATAAAGATATGAGGAAGCAGTGACAAGGAAGTGACAACGTGCATTTCTACATCTAACTGTTAATGGATGTCACAGTCCCTAGATAAATCACAGAATGAATCTTTCACTTACATCATGCTTAGTTATTCCTTAGGTGGAAATATGCTGTAAAACTGGCAAAACTTCCAACTAATTACTTTCAGGGTGCTGTGTGAACTTGGAGTGTGATGTATCCATGAGCTGCATGCTCTCTCCACTTAACAACCACTGATTGACAACTTTCCCTTTATGCAAAGTATTACAGAGACAGCTAGTTCTTAGCCACCACTTCTGACTCATGTCTGCTTTTTTTTTTAAATCTAATTAACTTTAAAGTTTTAAGCTGATTTTTATTTTTTTTTAAACTGGCTTTAGAGGGCTGGTGACTCAATTTTTCTAATACAGACCTTTCAAATTCCCCGCTTTCCTTCACAGAGCAACAGAAATAGAAGATAAGATTCTTTCTTACTGCAACCTCCTCAAGAGGGAGCTCACTACATCCAGGTTTATACCACACCCAAATACAGCAAAATAATATTTTTCTTCATATATTTTGTTATAAAAGCTATTGGAGTGGTTTGTATATAGAACATTATCTCTGCAAACGTTTTGCCTCATGTACAGTATCTACATGTACATCTCTATTCTGTTAATGTAGATTGCTACAGTGCTACCTATCTATACAACTACGTAGTGAATATTTTTTCTATATGGATTAAATTTTTTCTATATGGAGCAATGATATTTAGAACATCTCTGTGTGACAGTGTAGTATGAATGTACCAAATGGTAAACCCACACTTAGGGCGCGTTCACACGGCATAGGACAAATACCGTCCGCTTTGCCGGCCGGTATTTGTCCTGTTTTGCGCCCGTCCCCGCGGCCGCGGGGGGGGGGGGGGCGGCTTTTCTCCGCGATGAGCAGAGAACAGCCCTCCCCTCTCCCATTGAGAAGCACATCTTCCGTCCGGAAACTGGACGGAAGATGGTGCTTGATCAATGTTTTGCCGCCGGACCGCCGGCAGCAAAACCGTCCAACGGCAAACCCGTGCAGTGGGGACTGCTGCACAGGTTTTCCATAGAGCACAATTGTGCTAATTTTCGGCCGGTTTTTCAGACCGCCTGAAAAACCGTAAACCGGCTGAAAAACCGGCCGAAAACCCGTGCAGTGGGGACATGCCCTTAGATGGGTTTTCCCCTTTCTGGCTGTTTTCAAAGTGCCTGCTTGTTATAGCTGCTTTAGATTCCCACCTCTTTTGCAGGCTGTAGACGGGTCTACAGCATTATCTGACATTTCAGCTCTACTAGCTCCAGTTTTCCTTTGTGGCTGTTACAGTGACATTGGTGATGGAGAAGTTTAAAAAACAGAAATGACACTGTCCAAGCAATCTGCAGTATAAATGTTAGCTGAGCTGTATTTGGGCTGCAGGGATATTTAGTATTGTTCCTAAAACTATTACCGTATTTTTCAGACTATAAGACGCACTTTTCCCCCCAAACATGGGGGGAAAATGAGGGTGTATCTTATAGTCCAAATGCGCTCTCTTCAGTCGGCAGGAGGATTAAAGGGAGTGATGATGCCGGAAGGGTTAAAACCCGCTGCCGGCTCACCACAGCATTGCTCCTCTCCAGGCTCCGAGAGAGCGCTGTACAGTGGTGGCAAGCGCCGCTAACAGCAGGGATGGACCTGGCTCCATCCCTGCTGTTAACACTTTAGACACTGCGGCAATTGAAGCCGCAGTGTCTAGCTGAATGAGGAGCGTTGCTGTACTCCGCTCCTCCATTCGATCGCCCCTGTGCGGTAGGACAAGGCATTCTGCCCCTTAACGGTCAAGTACCCTAGGGAGACTAAGTATTAAAGTAAAAAAATAAAATACAAAAAAGTTAAAAAATAAACATTAAAGTTGAAATCCCTCCACTTTTGCCACTTTACAAATAAAAAAATAAAATAGTATCGCCACATCCGTAAAAGTCCAATCTATTAAAATATAACATCATCTGTCCCATATGCTGAACACCATAGAAGAAAAGAAATACCAAATACAAAAATTGTGTTTTTTTTGGTCATTTCATATCCCCCAAAAAATTGGAATAAAAAGTGATCAAAAAGTCGCATCTATATCAAAATGGTACCAATAAGATACTTCAACCCAGACATTTTGCTTCAAATTTTTTATTTTTTTCCTCCTCTAAAACCTAAGTGCGTCTTATGGTGCAGCGCATCTTATAGTTCGAAAAATACGATATATAAAGCAGAGAAAAAAAGAGTCAGGATATTTCTATATAAAATTGTACAGTTTAGTGAGAGAGAAAAACTTACATGGTATCAAGACGAACTGTTATCTGTGTATTTACATAAAAATTAGGGTACAGCCACATGGCATAGATAAAATCCTGTTCAGATTCTAATTAAATCAGACCAGTATTTTATCATTTTTTGAATGGTTAGGAAGACAGTTTCTGGCTGCAGTTTGTGGAATTGGCCGTCCCTCTTAACATTGAACCTAAAATCAGGTGGAAGAATTTTCGGTTTTTCGTTTTGAAATCGGACCGTCACAAAATCTGAGCTGTGTAGACTACAACTCTCATTTTCTATTTAAGTCTATGGGGATGGTTGACAGTCAGTTTTCAGTCATTTTTGTTTAAACACCATGCCTTATGGACTTACCCTAAGGGCTCATCCCCACGGCAAAGAGCAAATACTGGTCGAATATTTGCACTGTTTTTGGGCCGTGCACACGGCTCGGAGGGACAACTTTTCTGCGCAATTCTCCGCCCTCCCCCTTCACATAGACATGTTCATATTCCGCCCAAAAACCGAGCGGAAGAATGAACATGTTCTATGTTTTTCGGACCGCCAGCGGTCTAAAAAACTGTCTGTCGGAAAACACGTGCAGTGGGGACCACTGCACAGATTTTCCATTAAGGTCAATGATAAAAGTTGTCACCCGGTTTTACAGACGGTTTCAAAAACCGAAAACCGTCTGTAAAACCGGGTGAAAGCCTGTGCAGTGGGGACAAGCCCTAACTGTCAATCAGCTATATATGTCTATGCACTATTATTAATATGTGTTCTGCAGGACTGACAGGATGGAATAAGGCTGCTGAGCTCTCCCTGGTCAGTATCATTAAAGGGTTGAAAAACAATGACTGAGAAACAAGTTCCTGTCCGTCTGGTAAGACACAGCAGTGAGTGGTCAGGTAACCGCTGCTAATTAAGAGAGGTGGTGTGTAACCTAGGAAACCATTTGTAAACAAGCAGGAGATAAGAACTTCTCTACCTTTGAAATAAAGCAAAATCAGAACAGAAATGTTAAGAGCTAATTAATGAGATTGGAATATCCCTTTTAGGGTATGTTCACATGGCGTGCTGCAGTAACTCACCCAATAGTTTTAAATAGGGCTCCTGCTGCATCAAACGGATCAAGAATTGACATGAAAATTCTTTGAACGGATCTGAAAGACGCATCAGAAAGATGCAAGTAAAACACGCATTGGTGATCACTTGTCTGAACGCCGATGCGTGTTTTACATTGAAAGCAATGTAAATCACATTGCGCATTGTTAGATGCGTGTTTGGGTCCGTTTAGGGTCCGGAACACAGATTCCGCATCTAAAAACGTATGTAAACACAGAGTGTGAATATATCCTAACCCTTAATTTATGATGTTACTTATATATTACTGTACATTAGCCACATTTTATACTATGTTATACTTACAGCAGGTGAAATAAATTGAACACGTCACTAATTTTCTAAGCAAATATATTTCTAAAGGTTCTATTGACATGAAATAATCACCAGATGTCGGTAACAACCCATCCAGACCACACAGGCAAAGAAATCAAACTATAGGGGCGACATATATGAACGGGGCTGTGCCAGAAATCTGGCGTCTTTTCAGCCCAGCATGTAGCGCAGCACTGATCGCTATAGTTTTAAACCTGCCTCACGCCAATATCAGGCACATTGCAGAGCGCCCACGGCACTTTGTAATGCGCCTGATTTCGGAGGCCGTGCGGTAGGCGGGTGCATTAGATATATAGCTTCAGTACGGCAATTCTAGGCGCATTACTGCTTTCAAAGTGGTTTACCTGAGCCAGTAGTGTCGTCCTAGGGTATGTTCACACGGCTTATTTCTCAGCGTAATTGCGCACGCATTTCGCCGCATAGTACCTTTTATAAACGGCGAAATGTGCGTCGCAATTACGATAATTCATAGCTCTCATAGAGAGCTATGAATTATGCGTTGTCTCCCCGGGCGTACCATACGATTGTATTGTACGCCCAGGGAGAGAATTGACATATCAATTGTTAGCGGCGCGTATGCACCGCTGACAATGCATGTGAATGGGGCTGGCCGGGTGCTTAGGACCATTCTTCCACACAAACCCTCTTCCAATCCTGCAGGTCCCATGTGCTCCTTCAATGAACTCTGAACCTTAGTTCTTTCCATAGATTTTCTATTGGCTGCAGGTCAGGTGATTAGCTGGAACATTCTAGCAGTTTTATTTTCTCTCTCTGAAACCAATTGACAGTTTCCTTGGCTTTGTGTTTGTGATCATTGTCTTGCTGAAATGCCCACCCTCATCTTCATCGTCCTGGTAGAGGGTAGCAGATTTTTATCAAGAATGTATCGGTACATTCATCCTTCCTTCAATTATGTGAAGTTTGCCAGTGTCATATGCTGAAAAACAGCCCCGCACCATGATGTTTCCACCTCCAAACTTCACTGCTGGTATGGGGTCATATGCAGTGCCTTTTGGCCTTCAAACATGGTGTTTATTATGGCATCTAAAGAGTTCAGTTTTGGTTTCATCTGACCAGACTAGATTTTTCCTGTATTTCACAGGCTTGTGTAAATGCTGTTGAGGAAATTTTAAACATGCTTGAACATGCTTTTTGTTCAGCAATGGAGTCTTGTGTGGTGAGTGTGCATATAGGCCATGGAGGTTGAGTGCATTACTTATTGTTTTCTTTGAAACATTTGAACCTGCTGATTCAAGATCTTTATGAGCTCTCCACAGGTGGTCCTTGGCTCTTTGACAACTCTTCTGTTGAATTATTTTCACTCTTCTGTCTGAAGTCTTGTGGGGAGCACCTGGTCGTGACCAGTTTATGGTGAAATTATGTTCTTTCTACTTCTGGATTATGGCCCCAAGAGTGCTCACTGGAGCCTTCAGTAGTTTAGAAATTCTTCTGTAACCAATGCCATCAGTATGTTTTGCAACAATAAGGTTGCAAAAGTCTTGAAACAGCTTGCTGGCTGTACCCATCATGAGATGTTTCTTGTCTGGCACCTGGGTAGGAGACACCTTTTTATAGGCAATCAGTTGAACCAGCTGAAATTATTTTTCACTAAGTATCAGGATTGCTTTCTTATTATTGATAGATTTCAGCTATTGTCCTGACTTTCGATGGCTTTTTGTAGCTCTCTTTCATGTGTTTCATGTGTTTTCCCTGTGTAGTTTCTCATTATTACACATTACATAATTTATGGACACCTATGGTGTGCTTTCTTTGCCTGTGTGGATTGGATAGATTGTTACAGACATCTGGCTAGAATTTCATGTCAACAGCACCTTTAGAAATATATTTACTTAGAAAATTGATGACGTGTTCAATATTTATTTCACCCGCTGTATGCTTTTTCCCTAATAAATGCGTTTTTTTTTTTTTTTAAATGAAAAAGGCTTACTGTAGACAAAACAGAAGCAGTTACAAAACACAGCTGCCTTTTCCTTCGAGTCCTGGCTGTCTCTGGCTGCAAGATTCTTGATTTGGAGGAGCTTTTAACACATGTAATAAATTTACAATGGCGCAGGTTGGAAACCCAGGACTACGCACTCTAGATATTAATGTTTCATTGTCCTCAACAGGTAATGTTTATTATGATGATAATTAAGACATTTCCGCTCATTGTTAATGGTATTGATGTCTAATATGTCATTCATAGCGATTAACAGTGAATTGTGGTGGATTTAGATAATGTAAAAGCATATAAATTATACATTTTCCAAACTCCTAGTACACTTTGTTTTCAAGATGTTAGCTTGCTGTCAGTGAGTAAGAATATTATGTTTCCATTCATAGGCTGTAAACCTATACCTTGCTACAGTTAGCTAAGGGTAGGTACTCATGGCATAGACAAAATACCCGTCAGATTCTGTCTTAAGAATCCGGCTGGTATTTTGTTGTCTTTTGCATGGTTTTTGGGGATGGTTCTGTCCACAGTTAGTGGATTCGCCCGTCCCCCTCAACCATTGAAATGCACATCATCGATTGCAAAATGATAAGACCACTTTGGAGACAGGTCCAGTCTTTAGTGTTGGACATTACGCAGGTTAGGGTCCCCCTTACACCGCACACTTTCCTTATTAACGTTCCCTACCCCCCGCTAGGACGTCAGATGGGTAGACTTTTTCTATATATAGTGACAGCCACCAAGTGTCTGATTGCTAAATTTTGGAGGCAAACATCTATTCCCACTAAGCATGATGTCTGTCTTCGCTTACGAGAAGTTAGGCGTATGTAATATCTCACTGCATTGTCTCATAGCCAATTGGACCCTTTTGACTATATTTGGAAACCATAGGATGCTTACTGCACTCTTCAAGATTTGTAGAATCTCCTTTAGATGTGGTTGGATTGCAAACCTAAAATAGGGAATTATTCTATCCTTATGTCTCATGTTTATTGTCTACCCTCCGTCTTGTAAGTGTGTCTTCTTGACTACTTGATTTCTTTGTTTAATGGGCCGTTTGCTGGACCTACCTTATTAGCCTATTCGTACGGTGCTCTTGTTTAGTAACTTATGACTGCTATTTTTGCATAGTATTTGCACCTATAGGTGTTATATTTTACATTGCTAATGATGTTGTGTTGATAATACACCTTGTTTCTTACTTTTTGTAGCCCCGTGTGGCTTTGTGTTTGTAAAAACTTAATAAAAAATTTACAATTTAAAAAAAAAAAAGAAATGCACATCGTCCTCCTGAAAACCGGATAGAAGATTCTGCATGTTCGGAGTTTTTTTGGAACGCTAGCGGTGAAACGCTGGCTGAAAATCCGTTCAGTATAAACTACTGAGTAGATTTTCTATCAAAGTCCATGTGGATAGTTGAAAGTCAGTTTTCAATGGATTTCAAATATGAAAACCGTCTGAAAATCCATCCCAAAACCTTGACGTGTGGATGTACCCTAAGAAGTAGATATGGTACAGTCAGGTTCAGACTTGTCTGGTTGGCCCCTGAGCATGAAAGACCTGGAGTTGTTTTTGAACTGCATATAAATCCTCAGAAGAGGCAAAAGAGATAGTAGGGAGGCAAAAAGCAACAGGCTGAGTATAGGAGGCAAGTATATTCATTTACATTAGATGAAGGATGGGCCCCTAAAATAAACTTCACAGGTGGGCCCAGAAACAGCTGAACTGGTGGGCCCCAAGAATCAATACTATCTGTGGCCCTTAGGCATTCCAGTCTACCCCGTTAGAGTGTTTATCCAGTCTAGGCAGTACTCAGTGAGTTAAATACATTAGTAGCAACTGTATGAATCCCTCTGGTAAGTTGCTACAGAATATCATCCAGGCTGTTTAGCTCACAGAGCATTGACAATATTGGATATAATTCTATTCACTTCTATGTATTCTTACTCACATACAGCAACGATGAAGCAAGAACATAGAGTATACTAAAAAGTTGTACAGCATTCAATCTATACAATCTAATAATTAATTTTTACTTATGTAAAGTGGTGGTGGTAGAGGCACCATATATGTAGGTGTGCAGTGTAATGGTGATGTTTGGCCTACTGGTGGTATTTTGGGATTTAGGGCCACATGCATGAAAACTGTCTAGGTCTAAAACTCAATTTGTTTCCCATAGCAACCAATCAGAGCGTCCCTGTCATTTCATATAGTGCTCTGGAAAAATTATAGGAGCGCTCTGATTGGTTGCCATGGGCAACAAAGTGAATTTTGAACCTAGACAGTTTTCATACATGTGGCCCTTAGTGCGTAGTGCACCGGCTGTGAAGGAACCACAGACACCGCAGCTTTGGAATCTTGGCAGGCTTTACTCATAGTACTTCACATCAGGACATCTAGGTATAATGCAGACAGATCATCACATTATAGTAAAGAGGGTACACTTATCTCACTTCATACCATACAATGGCCTCTGTAGAATCTGCATAACAGTCAATCAGAAATTAATTGTCGTCATGTCTCTGCTGATCTTCCAGGCCCAACAGCAGAGAAGTTCACCTTGTCTGGTAAATTAGGCTTAGGACTTTATGTTAACCTCAGAATGGTGGACCTGGTGACTGGCTACATAGGGATATCTGTCTCTGTTTCTTCCACCTTCCTGACAGTTCCCCTTTTCTGTCTTATTCTGCTACTTCAGTCTGTCTAATTTCTTTCTCTCTGCTTCTGGTACTTGCTCTATTTGTTATTACCCTTCTACTCATGTCCGGTATAGATGGCATTTGCCTGCCTCTGCTTCACCGCCGTCTGATAGGCAGATGACGTTTGTATGCAGCAACCGCCTTACATTCATCATAACCTTAACAACTCTGAACAGCTCTGAATGGTGATATAAGCAGAATCATGTAACTGCTGCAGCTAATCAGCGATGATGTGCCCATTCAGAAGAAGAAGAAAGAAGACAGGAATTTGCAGCACTAGAACTGGGGATATAAAAATTTTACTATAGGCTTTATAGGAACTTTATCTTATTTTTTTTTAGGAACTGGACAATTTCTTTAAAGCACCGGTACCCATTGAAAGTACAAACTCATCTTGATTATGTGCATATGTACTTAGCAATGTAATCAAGTATAAAACATTCACATATTCCACGACAGATATCAGCACATTAATATAGACCACTGGTGTTGTGGTCCCCACTCTACATCCACATAAGTCTTTATAAATATTTTAATCATGGTGTCCCTACCACACTCTGCTCACTGTTTGGTGGCTCATGGCTTGTGTTCACATTGTGTGCAGGGGCGTAGCTATAGGGGGTGCAGAGGTAGCAGTCGCTACTGGGCCCTGCATTCTGAGGGGTCCCAAAAGCCCTTCTGCCACAGCATTGTCAATGGCACATGATAACTGAGGGGCCCCATTTCACTATTTGCACTAGGGCCCAGAAGCTTCAAGTTACGCCTCTGATTGTGTGCACTTGTGTTCTCCTATCACACTGTCAGCTGTAATTGCACCCAGCTTTACAACCTACCCTGCCCTTTAAGTACTTGCTTTATCTTGTAATATTGTTTGTCAGAGCTTCCATATCTATTCTTTGGACTCTTGCCAGTTTTGGAAAGCATATAATAAATATTGCAGAGTTGTACAAGTTCTATGAAATTTGTTTGATATTCTTCTTTAATTCCTCCTCTATGTTATTGTTCCTTTCTCTGGATCTCCATCACTGTTCGCCAAATTTTTTATCTTTTTACTTTTAGATTTGAATCCATGTGCTCCACTTATTTAGGATCACTATAACTGTATCATCCTTGACTATATCCCCATTATTCTGCACTAGTCTTGGCCCCTGTGTTACCCATTTTTAAGTCTCCTATTTTGTGTAAGTGTATGTTCACACGGCGCATTAAATCCGTTCCTGGATCCAAAAAACGCATTCAAAAGCGATGCGTCAATCGCATTCAAAACGCATCCAACACGCAGGTGCGTTTTTGGATGCATTTTGGCTGCAGCAGGATTGCACCCTATAGTTTTAAATAGGGTGTTTGCTGCGTCTTTTGGATCAAGAATTGACATGACTATTCTTTGAACAGATCCGAAAGACGCATCAGAAAGACACATGTAAAAACGCATCGTCTGAACGAAGATGTGTGTTTTACATTGAAAGCAATGTAAATCACACTGCACATTGTTAGATGCGTGTTTGGGTCAAACATAGATCCAAACACGCATCTAAAAACACGTATTAAATACGCTGTGTGAACATACCCTAACCGTCTTTGTGGCTTTCCCAACACACCTCCCCTACACCCTCTTTTTGTATATAGATCCCTTTCTTTATATTCCCCATCTGGCCCCCGTATTCTCTTGATCTTCTTGATCTGAGCTTCTTGATCTCCATCCATGTTCCTCCCTGTGCTCCATGTCCTAGCTATGTGATCCTAACTCTTTAATTTTGTACTTACCTCTGTCCCGTAACCCTTATGTTTCTCAGCCCATGTCTCTGTGGGTATACCCTCTTTGCTTCCTTTAGTCTATGTTCACACATCGTAGTTCCGATGTCGCCAGAAATCTTAGGTGACACCCTGGAGTGCATTCTTTTTCAGAACTCTGGCGACGGCAGAAAATCCGTTCAGTGTGGACTACTGAACGGATTTTCTATTGAAGTCTATGCAGATGGTTGACAGTCGGTTTTCAAATCCGAAAACCGTCTGAAAATCCGACTGAAAACCCTGCGGTGGGGATGGGCCCTTAGGCTCCGTCCACATGACACGTGTCGAAACCACATTGTCCAACGAGTATCTTGATGCGGTTTTCCATGTGGATTTTAAGTGGGGTTTTTTCAGATGGATTTAATGTCAGAAAATAAGTCCCATTTATCTCTTTGGGGTTTGGATGCGAATCAGACAGAAATGTTTTTTTGTAATAACGGCAGCTTTACGGCGAAATCTGACTCGTGGGCTACAACTCGGATTTTCAATTGAAGTCTATGGGGATGCTTGTACAGTTGGATTGTTACTGTTTTTAAAACCTGAATCAGCATTAAAACCCTTCTGTAAATCCGTCTGCTTGTTGTGTACATGGACGCCTAGATTTCTGCCGAGGATTTTCAGGTACAGAGGCCGTCGGTTTGCACGAGAATTTTGATGCGTGAACGAACTCTTTTATTCCACCATCTTTTTGCTGTAGATTTCTCCCTGCCCCCCCTCCTCTTATTCTCCATTTGTGTCCCTGTGCCCCCTTTGTTTGTAGCTGCTCCTTAATCCCCTCTCCCCGTTACCAGGCACCATCGTCTGCATACACCTTCACTATATACCTTGTCTCTGTGTCCCATACTCTGTCTCCTTGTGCAGTAATTATTAGTGTCACCAACTGCACAACTTTGTAAAACTCCATGTGACCTGTCATTCCTGCCCTTCCTCTTCTTCTGCTCAGGACCACTGTGAGGGGCGGACACTGGCACACTCCCCCGCCCAGCATACAAAACCCACAGCCACGTCTGAATGAGGCTCATTGTCCTGTGAGGAAAGTAGAGGAGGAGGAGAGGTGAGTGTCTAATATATGTGGGGGTAGAGTTTCAAGCTTGCTGAGAGGGACACCTCTACTGCACTGTGATGAACAGAGCAAGATTACTCCGCATGTGAATGGCATCCTGGCATATGTGCCCCAGCTACTGCCTTGTATGTACTGTGTTCATGTCTTTTGCTCTCCTGCTTGTTTACATGTTTGCTATTATTACTGGGATCACAATTTGTTTTTATGTTGTTTGTTTTACCTGCAGAAGTAGATTTTTTTGGTTATATTTAGACTTGCTTTATGATTATTGAATTTATTTATGCTCTGTTTTCAGTTATTTTCCAAAACCAGGGCACAAATAGATGTGTAGAACTACAACTGTCAGAATAACCAGTCACAAGACGTTATGGCATGCTGAGTGTTGTAGTTCTGTATTCGGCATTAAACAAGCACCACAATTGTTACCACAGGGCAAAGTAGTGTGTATCTGATAACGTATCTTTAAACACGAAAGGAACACACGAATGCAAGGCTGTGTCTCCACAAGTATAGAAGAATATTCTTTATCATAGTCAAAAAGGATAATACAAGTGTAGAGGCAGAATACATTGAAAATATTAACAAGTGAACAATAAAATGCATAAACCAGGGCTCTGACTTCATCAGCAAATGTAATCATATAGATACGATTCCTATGGTGATCTAATATCAGTTAGAGTTGACCCTAAGCTAAATAAATAATGCAGAATCAAAAGAAGAAATACCAAGGCAGAAACCTGCACAAATAAGTAGTTATTGCCAAAGGAAAGCTCGTTCCTGCACCACTATGTCGATCCCATGTTTTAACCTGCCTGTAAACTATTTTTCTGTGTTTGTAGAGGTGCAGCATTGTACGGGTGTGTGCTTTTAGAATATGTAATGTAATATCTGCTTTGTCTCTGCTTATTCCCTCTATATTGTAAGTGCTGTGGAATATGTTGGCGCTATATAAATAAAGATTATTATTATTATTATTATTATAATATGAGATTTTCAAGGCAGTAGCTGGAAAGCCACAGGTTGAAGAACCCTGCAGTTGACACTATCATAATGGCGTTTACTTCAGCACAGTGAACATACTCGTTTGTATCCAGTCTTCATTGGGATTTACACTCCAACGTTTTGAAAGATTCAACTACGTTTGGAAATAAAAAACATAAAAACCAGCTGCCTAATATAATGTAGTTCACTCTTATGCCCCCAGAACAGCATGGACTCCACAAAGCCGCTGAAGGAGCCCTGGTTTATCTGGCATCAAGACATTGGCAGCAGATCCTTTAGGCTCTGTCTCCATGGCATAGCAATATGATCGTATTTTCGGCGGTTTTAAAAAAACTGAAAATACGATCGTTTAGGCAGCCCCATAGACTACAATAGAAAAACGACCTGTAGTCTCCACAGGTCGTTTTCTTCTATGATCGTCTTTCGGCGCCGGCGTATTATACAACATGTTGTATAATACGCCAACGCTTTTAGTTTTTTCAGCGTCTTCCCATACAATTCAATTGTATGGGCGACATAAAAAAAAATGAGAACTAACCGCGTTTTTTGCACAAAATGTGAAAAAAACAGCGACCCTGCATCGGAAAAAAAAACCGGTCACTTTCGGCGTTTTTTTTTTCCGGTGCAGTGTAGACCTAGTCTTAAAGGGAATCTGTCACATTGAGCATGCTATCTGGTTCGCAATCAGCCTATTACTGAGCAGTGGGAACTGAGCTGATTGATATAGAGTTTTTTTGGGAACTTGCACCTATCAGACTGTGATGGTATGCCCTATTGATATGCCATAAAAATCTATAATGGGAACACCTCTTTAGTTCAAATTGGCACAAGAGTTTAGTCAATGAATCAGGGAATATTTACAGTATAAAAATTATATATAGCAGATAACAGTCAATATATTCAACGTATGCAACACGCACCCCGACGTACTGTGTTTATTGAATATTATGCATAGAGTAATAATTATCCAAGAACTTCATTTATAGGAGTTTATTTGTACGCTACAGCCATAATCATAGTATTAAAGCTCTCAATCTTTAAGTCTGTCTAGGAACAATTTGACAAAAGATCTTTATTTACCTTGGCTGGTCAGAAGATACAATAGTCAATGAAAGCTGTTTTTTGCACCGCAACAGCGGTAAAAGAATGATAATCTCCTAGGTAAAAATAAAGAATTGTACAGCTGTAAGTGATATTACAAAGTACAGTCCCAAACACAGTAGACAAGTTATAACAGGGAATATATTACCTAAAACCGTCAAGAATAAGAATGAAACTTACTATAATCGCGATCTTGTTTGCAATCAAGATTATCCAGTGTGGGGTTGGGTTAACTACTGCTAATATGCCCATACAATGTAAGGACAGAGAAGCATGAGATCGACGTCAGTGGAGTGTGAAAAGGTGAAAAATAAAAGAAAGCCAAAATTGCTGTTTTTTTCTCATCTGTTTCCCAAAAAACCAGAATAGAAAGTGCTCATGAAGTCTTGTGTACCCAAAAGTGGTACCAATAAAAACTAAATGTCATCCTGCAAAAACCAAGCCCTCACATAGCTCCGTCAACAAAAAAATAAAACTTTTATCAGTCTTGCAATATAGACATACATTTTTTTTTAATTTGGAGTTTTGCTTTGCACAAGAAAAAAAAAAGAAAAAACTATATAAACTTATTGCCATAATCGTATTGACCCAAAAATAAAGATATAATTGTATTTTTACCATATGGCGAACGGTGTGAATTTAAAAAGCAAAAATTACAATGGCAGAATTGCTGTTTTTTTTAACCATGGTTCCAAAAAAAGTTAATCAGTTAGATATACCCCACAATGGTGCCATTAAAGAAAAAAAATAAATAAAATAAAAAAACTCATATAGCTGTATGGACAGAAAAAAAATTACGTAATGCAACCATGAACACATTGAAAACAAATCAATTGGTCATAAAAGGGATAAAGCTGATTTTATCCTGCTGCAGTTTTACCCTGCTTTTTTATATCCTGTCTGTAGATCTCTCTTTTTGTTCACAGTTGTTGGATATGAATCTCTTTACAGTTGAGTGTGAAGTTTGTATGTGACTGTAGCTATGCAGCATTTACATTACATTTTTTTTTTATAGTCTTCCCAGTTCATTATCTATTTGTGCTATTAGTTTCAGCACTGATATATTAACTCCTAAACTGTCTCCTCCACTCGGTTCTGAAGCATGTAAAACACCCCCTGAGCACCCTCTTGACAACAAACATACTGTGTAGATTACAGGTATCAAACTCAGTTCCACCAAGGGCCACATTAGCATTATGGTTGCTTTCAAAGGGCCATTGGAGGGTGGTTAGGGGGCCTGGAGATGTGTGCCAGAGTGCCGAATCCAATTGACACCTGCTCCCCGTGCCCGCGCTGCTGCCTCTGTCAAGTGCTGGCTGCATTCTCCAAGTAAAATGGAGAGCTGGTCCTTCTGCTTCAGGTCCTTGTCCAACACTGTATGCTGTGTAAGTTCTCTAGGGACAAAATGACGAGGAGGACTAGATGCATTAAATAAGGAGCTATGGAATTAGTGGAGTGGTAGCTTTCAATAGATGCTTCTGCTCTATTAGTTGGAGGACCACAGAGGTCCTCTTTAAGAACACAAATCCATCCTGAAAGGGAACCTGCCATGTGGTGAACGCTGTCCTATCTGAGAGCAGGATGTGATAGGAGATTAAAAGATTGAACCCTACATATCATAGAGCTCAGCTTCTCTCCTCTATCATATAACCCTATATATCACAGAGCTCAGCTTCTCTCCTCTATCATATAACCCTACATATCATAGAGCTCAGCTCCTGTCCTCTATCATATAACCCTATATATCACAGAGCTCAGCTTCTCTCCTCTATCATATAACCCTATGTATCACAGAGCTCAGCTTCTCTATCATATAACCCTATATATCACAGAGCTCATCTCCTCTCCTCTATTATATAACCCTATATATCACACAGCTCAGCATCTCTCTATCATATAACCCTATATATCACAGAGCTCAGCTCCTCTCCTCTATCATATAACCATATATATCACAGAGCTCAGCTCCTCTCCTCTATCATTTAACCATATATATCACAGAGCTCAGCTTCTCTCCTCTATCATATAACCCTGTATATCACAGAGCTCAGCTTCTCTACCTCTATCTCATCCTCATATACTGGATTTTTAAATTAAACACCTTGAGCCCAGCAGGTTTAAATGAGGCTCAGGAGATCATTCAGTAGTTTTTTATATAATACATTTATTTTTTAGTAGAAAACTCACAGGTACATAGTAAAGTCTATTGATGTACCCAGTTAAGAGGAAAAATCTGTATTGCATCTACAATATAATTAATATTGGTAAAAGGGCTTCGGCGCGGCGCTCTCCCAGGCTCTTGACGAAGTATTGGCATGGAGCATGCGCAGCACGAGTCGGAGCACGGACAGTGATCTCGCAGATGCCCTTCCTATGACGGAGACATCCGCTTCCGGCTGAGTGCCGGCGCTCCAGCATGATCTAATGGGGCTGAATAAAATATCAAATCGGAGGACTTCTCTGAACATGTAAGTGTTTCAACATGGCTTTATTATGTTTTAGGAAGTTTTATTACTGTTTCAGACAAAGTGAAGAGTATTTGGAATGTTGTGTAATGTGGCGACAGATATGGGTTTTTTATATGATTTTGGATTGGGATGGGATTGGTTAAGTAATGAAAGGGAGTGGTTTGTAACGACTACTTATACAATGTGGATTGTGCATGTGTTTACACTCCTGAGGAAGCAAGCGATGATGCGTGCGAAACGCGTAGAGGCTTTGTTTTAAATTCTGGCTGTTTTTATTGTTTATTTTTAAAATAAAAATTCTCATGCTACAGATGGGGATTTGATTCTTTCCATTAATATTAAAACGGAAAGATTTTTTGATAACTTTGTATCACGAGCGCTAGTATTACCTTCTTTTTAGTCTACAACTGGTGATCCAGAAGCAGATATAAGGTTATATCTCATCCTGGTCTCAGAGAGGGCAGCAAAAACCACCTAACAGGTTCCCTTTAAAGGCTATGATTCTTAGGTTATTTTTATCTACTGTTATGTGACATGATCGTTTGCTGCATGATGGTGTCCAGGAGGCATGTGACAAGTATTTCCATGTAACAAATATTAAATTTTACAATATAATCTACTTTGCTGTCAGGTGACCCAATAGTAATTGAGAGTCTAAATGGAGGCGGTATGTGTAGTAACCCTGGGTCCTGGTCAAGTAATTGTATTAAGTTGCCACAATTTTGCAGTTGAGATTTTTATCAAGTCCTGCAATCACCATGTGTACGCTCTTAACTGAAAGAGATAACTGAGACACATTGACAGTTTAGTCAGAGTGATCAATAATTAGTGCTGATTTCAAAATGACTATTTTTGCCTGACATTGAACTTTTTGGGCACTAATCATCTGTTATTTGGACACTTTTCTTTCTGTCTTACCAGTTGTTATTGCTACTGCAATAACTTGTAATAGTAAAGGGATTGTCTCACTACAAGGATTATTTTTTATGTTAAAGACAAAAACAAGTCACTTTGCAATATATGTCCATTAACGGTGTCCTACCTATTCCTAGATCTCCCCTTTTGTATGGGCTACATCAGATCCTCAGGTCGCTATAGCTACAGACCTGTTTGATCCATCCTGCTAGGTTGCCAGCCCTGGGAGCTATAGCTACAGACCTGGCTTCTACTGCAGCTTAGGGGAAGCCAGTAAACACGTCCCTGAATTCAAAATGAAACCAAGAAAACAGGACTGAGGTAAAGTGAATCGATGTAGTGAGACAACTTCTTTAAGTGACTTTATCCAGTTCGCATCTGGACCATTTACCCCCCTTCCTGACCAGGCTCATTTTCATTTTTCTTAGTAAACACGGGTTTGAATGCCATGAGACTCTCATACTTGGTTACTCTATTAATTTTTTTCACCTATTTTATGTGATTTTATTTTTA
Source organism: Phyllomedusa bahiana (assembly GCA_025379985.1). Taxonomy (NCBI): domain Eukaryota; kingdom Metazoa; phylum Chordata; class Amphibia; order Anura; family Hylidae; genus Phyllomedusa; species Phyllomedusa bahiana. The sequence goes on from JAODAL010009956.1 coordinate 94,203, forward strand.
GGTAATTTCTACATTAGATTTTTTTAATAATATAAAGGAAAATGGTAAAAAAATTAAAAAGTTAGTTTTTCACATTTTTTCATTCATTTTTTTTGTAACAGCAAAAGTGACACTAAAATAAATTTTGAAATTGTGTCACTTTTCCATCATAGATGTATATATACATAGGTGTTATAAAATGTTTGGGTCTTGGAGGGGCTTAAAGTTGTGGTTTGGGCTGTCAGGGGCCTTTTTTTTTCGGGGCCTGTGTTTGTTATTAATTTTAATTTTCATACTGTGCCCCCCATATAGTCAGAAAAGGACCTGTATGTTTTATTTTTTTACATCACTCTTTTAGCTACCGTAATTTTCCCTGTATCTAGGGCTAGTATTAGTATATTAAGCTCCAGTTACAGGGGAAATCATAAAAAAAAAGCAAATGATATACCCTTTTAATCCACTGATAAGACCCAGCAGCATCTGCAGCTGTTGAGCCCAGTCCTGGTAGCCATGAAGCTTCCTGCTATACAACGATTGCGAAGGCAAGGATGGTAGTAATCCGTCCCTGTCTTGTCAGTGGAGAGTGTAGCTGTCTCTGACAGCTATTGCAGCTGTGAACTCTGCATGAATGTTTTAAAGGGGTTTTGCCACAATCTCATTTCATACCTCCTGTATCCAGCTCTTCAGCTCTGTGTGCTCAGAAGGAGGCGTGTGTGATTTGTTTGAATTGCATATCATATGACCCAGCAGGATGACATCACAAGGCCTTTCCTCTCTCTAGTCAAAGAAAGGGCTGTTTATGTATAGCATTGTAAGTAGCGGAGAGGTAATGGTTTTGCTTCACAGCACAAGGGTCCTAGGTTCAAATCCCTGCAGGAACCAAACCTGTGTTTTGTTTTTTTTGTTTTTTTTTATCAATGCACAAACCACATAGAGGTTTCTTTTTTTATTTATTTGCACTGTTTGAATAATTACTATGGAGTACAGAGGATGGGAGTAGAGTGACAGCACCTGTGGTTTGAACACTCAGTAGCTGCCTGAGAAGTGATGTCTGAGCATGTGCGACCAGGAGTGAGGAGCTCTCAGCCCTGGTCGTATCCCCTGGAGACGAGCTGTAAACAATGGATCACTAAAGAAGCAGCTAAAACAAAAGCGGTGCAAAATTTTTAATAATGATGAATGGTGAAAATGTTTGTTATTTCATTTGCAAGCTTACCACGTCAATTTTACTTCTTGGCAAAACCCCTTTAATGGCCGCACAGAAGTACACAATCATATTTAAGGGTAAAGTGGTTTACCTGAGCCAGAAGTGTCGCTTTTGCACAAGAATGCGCCTGATTTATGACCCGCAGTAGACCGGGTTCATAGATTCAGGCACATTTTACACTAATATTGTGCGCAAAAAAAAATAAATGGCGCCTCAGTACCAAAAAATCATACATGTCACCCTTAAAGTCAATGGGTGGTAGTCAATTATTAAGTGGTACAATGTCTGGAGTGATTTTCCCATAGGCAGTAGATGACATACATACTGATTGTTTCTAATATACATAATTATTATATCATACCAATCAACCAATAAAATTGTCTCCTATGCTGCAATACAGCAAACTGGAATACACTGTGGCCACATGTATGAAAACTGTCTAGGTCTAAACTTTGTTGCCCATAGCGACCAATCACAGCGCCCCTCTCATTTTTCTAGAACACTATATGTAATGAAAGGGGCGCTCAGATTGGTTGCTGTGGGCAACAAAGTGAGTTTTAGATCTAGACACTTTTCATACATATGGATCACTGTGTGTTCTGCACTTTTCTATCATAGTCAGCAATAACTTTTTTAGTAGTCTGTTCTACAGCAGCTCTTTTGTGGGATCAGGCTGCATGGGCTAACCTTTGATTTCCATGTGCATCACCAGTTGTCCTGCTTTGGACTAGATAGGTTCAAGCCACAACATACAGGAAGCACCCCACAAAACCTGTAATTCTGCAGATTCTCAAATCCAGGCATCACAATTTGGCTCTCGTCAAAGTCGTTCAGATCCTTATGTTTGTCCGTTTATTATCTTAAACTGACTTTACTTGCTGCCTCATAATACACACTTCTTGACATTTTATTTATTTCATTTACATAGCATAGCATTATGTTCCACAGAGATTGTCGTTTATTCACATTAGCCCCATTGGGGGCAGGACTCACAGTCTAAATTTCGGATTGGTTTATCTATATGTTTTTGGATTGTAGGGGAAACCAGAGGAAACCCACGCAAACAGAAGGAGAACATAAAACCTCTTTGCAGATATTGTCCTCATTGACCCCATCAATGCAAGACAACAATAGTAACCACGGAGCCACCTTAATGATGCAGTAGAATGGGGCATTAATTCATTTTCTAATGGCTTAGATGCAGTGGTTGTATCTGTGGCACCCAAGCGGTTAAATGGCCAGGACTGGAGTTATCTCTGATCCTGGCCAATGATGGAAGGTGTCAATTGTACTTAACAGTTGGCATGCTCTGGGTGTAGAGTGGACTCGGTTTGTAAGTAGGTTTCATACATTCTTAAAGAGGTTTTACCATGATGTAAAATACCCTGCACTGTGCGCTCGCAGCTACCTGAAAGCTGGCCATGCATCTAAATAAGGAGGGCGGCACTTTTGTCCTGTTATCGTTCACGCCATGGTCTCTGTCACGGACCGTGGACGTGCCCATGCCTCTGTTGTGTCTTCTGTTTCTGTCAGGGTCCATGCCGCAGCTCCTGTTCCGGGCCATGGGCATAGTCGTGTCCCTGCTGTGACTCCGGTAATAGTGCCGGCGGTGCCTACCAGAAGGTTCAGCTCACCTATCCTTGCTACTGTTCCATGGCATCCTATGTGCATACATGCTTCATCTCGCTGTGATTTGAAGGGACAGTGTATGATTTACCTGTCCAATGACCTGTGACCTCTGGTGATTTAAGGAACTTCCTGCCTCTGCTCTGGTGTCAGTTCATTTTTGTTCTATGTTGGTTCTTCAGTGATCCTTACCCCTGTCTGCTGTTACCTGAGTTAACCCCTGTGTCACCTGCGTATACCTACTGCTGTTACCTGCTGCTGCACCAGCTCGTTACCTACCTGGGACTCTGTTACCGGAATATCGCTAGACCTGCTGTGACCAGTCACCTCTGCCTGTACCCGGTATCCTACGTCCAGCACTTTGTCTGTCACCAAGAATAGCCACGTCAGGGGTAGTGACCTGGGGGTCTCCTGTAGTTAAACCTTAGACTCTGCTTCCTGGCATGGTCTGCTCTACCATCTTCACTCACAGTGGCCCAATGGATCCGCATTTACCTGTTGTCCATGGTGTCAGTCCCAAATGACCCGCTACCTGTAACACGGCAGTCCTCCTTGTTCATTTCTACGGGGGATTCCGATTGTAGCCGAGTCTGTGCACTCAGCTATATTCGAAAGCTCAGATAGAAGTGAAGCTCCACTCTCCTCATTCACATGCATGCAAACTGTATTACATGGGAAGCAAACTCCTTAACGACTGCCTGCCGACTTTAGACGTCGGCTGGTGCGGGTCGTTCGTCTGCAGTGACGTCTTTAGACACCGCATCCTGGTGCTTTAATCCTTTGATTGCGGCGGTGCGTTACCGCAGCGCAATCAAAGGGTTTCCCCTGCTCTGTCGGGTGATTGGAACACCCGCTCACCCGACAGAGCCCAGGGAACCGCTGCACAGTCAGCCCTGGGAACCTAGAGTGGCCCCAGAGCTGTCTGTGTATGAAGCCAGTGACCAGGACACACTGTGTGCTGTCCTAATCACTGCCTGTGTCAAAGTAACACAGATTAGAATGTATTAGCATATATGAATATGCTAAGACATTACTAAGTGTTAAAAAAATAAATAAAAAAATTGTAAAACAGTTCTCCCTTCAGGGGATTAAAAAAAAAAAGTAAAAAAAAACAGAAAAAGTGTAAAAAAAAATGAATAAAAAAAATAAATAATAAAATAAGAATAAATATTTAATAAAAAAAATAACGGTGCATATATTACACACACACAAAAAAGACCTATACATATTAGGTATCCACACGATCGGAATAACCTGTAGAATTAATCTAACCAGTTATTAAGTGTGAAATGTGAATAGTGTAAAAAAAAAATTTAAAAAACAAACAATTTTTTTTTTAATAAAAAAAATTCTGCAATAATTTATGAGCGAATTTAAACTATTCCCCCATAAAGTACAACTTGTCTCGAATAAAACGAGGTCTCATCCAACTGTGTCATTGAAAAAATAAAAAAGTTACAACTGTTGAAACGCAAGGAGGCAAAAACGAAAAAGATGTTCTGGTCATTAACTACTTTTCAGGTGTTCGGCTTAAGGGGTCAAGGTAGTTAACAAGATAAACATTGTTACTCACTTCATCTGTAATGTTTGATGTTATGATCAGTTCATATATTCATTTTTCATCGTTTTTACATTCAACGTTTTATATTGTACCTCCTGTCTCTGGCCGTGCTCTGTACTTACACTATGTTGTGTGCTTGGCTATGTGTCATTAAAGGGGATGTATCGCTTCCTTACTTCGGCTGATTCACACTTCTCTTAGCTTCCCAGCTCTGTGAATGCAGGGGCGTTTCTTCCCCTCCCAGCTGGATGTCATCATCCCCCCTTCACTGCTGGCCTGAGACTCACCCCCTCCCCTCTGAGTCCACATATCACTGTGTCTCTCTCTATGCAGTCTTATTTTATAAGAGCTGTATACATACCACAGGCTGCATTCAATCTAATCTGAGCACTGATCTCTCACAGCTGGAGATGTATTACAGCTTTCTAAGAATGGCACAGATCTGCGTGTATGCAGGAGAGTTAGGCACAGGGTCAAAACTGTCATGTTTTCTCATTGTACAATCTGCTGCAGTCTGTTTCTGCTAGGTGTGGAAACAGAAAATGCTACGGCCCCTAACTCTGAGTCAGACACAGCTCCGTGAATCGACCCAGGGGCTGTACAGAATGTAAATAAGCTCTCAGCTAGTGAAATGCAAGGAGGAGGGATTAGACCCACACTGGATATCGGTGTAAATAAAAACACAAGATAAGGGACACTGTGAGAACAAGGCAGCTTTGCTAATGACATCCAATTGCAAAGTTGCTTGTTTTCACTGTCCCCTTATTCTGAAGACCATTTAATGAAACGATAACACCCCTTTAATGTCTTAATTCACACGATGACTGCCAGCAGCAACCTGGCATGCTGCAGAGCTGATGTCATCTAATTGGCTTTCATGAGAGCAGCACATAAATAGGTAATATAGAAAAGTTTATTAATGCCGAACATAATGTCTACTAACAGTACAGTTCTCCTTATACAGAGCATATTCCAGCTGGAACCTGCTGTGTCTCTGAGGGGGTTCTCTAGCTTTAGACAGTCTCTGTTTTCTGAGCAGGGTACTTTTACAATAAGCTCATCACAGATGGTTCTGCTGCTAGAACCATCTAGAGAAATAAAACATTATAGGGTTCTTTTAGCACTGTTAATGCATATGTATACCCAAATATCTATGAACCCTGTGCATACCCAGAAAGGGTGCACTTTTCAGGCCGAAGACCAGAATCCCCTCAGTCACCCCCAACATTTCTTCTGAGGGCTCTGAAGAGACTGCAGGGCCCTTGACTGGAACTTGCTGCAGTCTGCCAGGACATGCTGGAGTCAAGTGCTGTACAGCACCATCTTTTCAGCAGTATTTGATTTGTACGGGTCAATCGGATTTGAACCTGTCTGAAAACCAACTGTCAACCATCCACATAGACTTTAAAGGGGTTGTGTCACTACATTGATTCATCTTACCTCAGTCCTGTTTTCTTGGTTTCACTTTGAATTCAGGGGCGTGTTTACTGGCTTCTACTAGGCTGCAGTAGAAGCCAGGTCTGTAGCTATAGCAACCAGTGCTGGCAGCCTATCATGAGAGATTGAACAAGTCTGTTGCTATAGCGACCTGAGGAGCTGATGCAGCCCATACAAGAGGGGGTATCTCAGAAAAGGTAGGACACTGTTAATGGACATATATTGCAAAGTGGCTTGTTTCTGCAAGATCTTTAAGGGGATGTTCACACGGCGTTTATGGATACGTGTTTGGATCTGTGTTTCGGACCCAAACATGTATCTAACAATGTGCAGTGTGATTTTACATTGCTTTCAATGTAAAACACGGATCAGTGTTCAGACGAGTGATCACCAATGTATGTTTATATGCGTCTTTCTGATGCGTCTTTTTCGGATCCATTCAAAGACTTATCATGTCAATTCTTGAACCGTTTAACGCAGCAGGCACACTATTTAAAACTACAGGGTTTGTTTCTGCTGCAGCCAAACATGCACCTGTGTGTTGAATGCGTTTTGGATATGTTTTCCGAAAAACGTATCCAAAAATGCCGTGTGAACATACCCTAATAGAAAATCCGTTCAGCTGTCCACACTGAATGGATTTTCTGCCAGATGGTTTTTCATACCGCCGGCATTCCGAAAAGCTTAGAACATGCTTAATTTTCCCCCAGTTTTCGGGTGGAAGATGTGCATTTTAATGGATGAGGGGGTGGCCGGATCCGCAAACTGTGGACAGAACCGCCCCCAAAACCATGCAAAAGACGACAAAATACCGGCAGGATTTTTAAGACAGAATCTGACTGGTATTTTGTCTGTGCCGTGTAGACACACCCTAAATTTAAGGCCTGGTTAACATCTGCGTCAGAGGCTCCTATAAAAAATGACAGAAAAAATAATGCATCATGCTGCACTACTAAAGGGGATTTGCTGAGAGATAGAGTCTTACCCCTCTCAGCTTAGCACAGGAAGAATGTCAACAAATCACACTGAGTCATGAAGCTGCAGGGGAGAGAGGGAGGGGGAGTGAGGAGTGAGGAATCCAAGAGAGTGTCTCAAAACTTAAGTGAAATAATAAACAGTACAACAGTGGATTGTCAATACAGCAAGACAGCCTCAGACTGCACTGTCAGGAGCCTTATCTGCTAAGAAGCTAATGTAATGTAAACAAATCACGGAGCTGAAAGAGAGAGAGACACACACAGTGGAGAGCACAGAGCTGCATAAGGGATCTTGTGACATGTTCACTGAAATAAAAAAACTATAACTTGTGGATTCTATATACAAAAGAGAACACCTATTCTACACAGCAGCTTGAAAGCTTCTTCATGTTCCCTTCATCAGATAAAGCAGGTATCTAATCACTCTACAACTAGTTTGTACATATTGCTACCCGGTGCCTTAAAAACTTCTGCAGCTCAGTCTCATCAGATAAGAAGCTCTCTCTGCGCAAGTCCGTCCAGCTCTTGTCAGGCCGTAGCTAATAGACTCTTTGAAGTAACCAAGGGCATGTAAGGAAGGCTACAGCTCTCTCAGACTGCACTTTTTGTATTCACATATATTTAGAAAAGTGATTAAAAACCCATTTTGGAGGATCCCACGTCAACATTACATCGTGGCAAAACCCCTTTAACCCCTTCCCGACATTGGGCGTATGCATACGCCCTAGCGGGAAGTGACTTCCCGCAAATGGACGTATGCATACGCCCTGGCGATCGCGCGGGCTTGCGGGCGAGCCGCGCGCGATCGCGACATGGAACCAGCGGTAAATTACCGCTGGCTTCATGCCCCATCACCCCCGGCCAGAGTGAGCTCCGGCCGCGGGTGAAAAACGCATCATTACCGCAGCCTGTCATGGCCGCGATAATGAAGCCGCATGCAGGAGGAGTGAGCTCCCTCTGCCTACGATCGGCGAGGCAGCGGCACAGATGCCGCTCGCCCGTCTCCTACCGGACTCCCGGATGCTTTCTGAAAGCATTCGGGTAGTCTGGTGACGTCACACATGCCCACAATGCATTGTGGGCATGGTGACACTAGTTGCCATGGCGACCTCTGCACAGCAGTAACGCTGTGCACAGATCGCCTCTTCAAACAGCAATCTAATGATTGCTGTTCCCCAGTGAGGATTTGCTGTTACAAATCCTCACTGGGGAAAAGTAAAAAAATTTGAAAAAGTAAAAAAAAAAAAGTAAAAAAGTAAAACACAAACACAAAAAATAAAATTAAACCATGTACACTGCCCTTTTCCCCTTTACAAACTCCAATCACCCCAAAAAAGATCAAAAATAAATAAAGTACCCATATTTGGTATCGCCGCATGCGTAACGACCCACCCTATAAATCTGTCACGTTAATTAACCCGTACGGTGAACGCCGTAAAAAACAAAAACAAAAAACAGTCACAGAATTGTGATTTTTGTACATCCTGCAGCACATAAAATGGAATAAAAAGCGATCAAAAACTCATATAAATGCCAAAGTTATACCAATTAAAACGTCAGTTCATCCCGCAAAAAAAAAGTCCTTACACGTCTCTGTATACGGAAAAATAAAAAAGTTATGGCTCTCAGACTATGGCGATGCAAAAACGTGTTTTCCTTTTTGAATAAAAGTGTTTTTATTGTGTAAAAGCAGTAAAACATAAAAAAATACAAATTGGGTATCGCTGTAATCGTATCGACCTGCTGAGTAATACTAGCATGTCAGCTATACTGCACGGTGACCGCTGTAAAAAATAAAAATAAAAAACACTACCAGGAATGTTGTATTTTGTTCAAAATGCCTCACAAAAACCTTAATAAAAAGTGATCAAAGCGGCATATGCCCCCCATAATGGTACTAATAAAAACATCAACTCATCCCACAAAAAACAAGCCCATAATCAGCTCCGTATACAGAAAACTGAAAATGTTATGGCTATCAGAACAGGACAACATAAAAACGCAATTTTTTATAGACATTTCTATTGTGTAAAAGTAATAAAACATAAAAAAACTATATAAAATCTATATCATTGCAATTGTACCGACCCCCATAGTAAAGATATCCTATCATTTATACTGCACGGCGAACGCTGTAAAATTGAAGCCCAAAAAACAATGGTGGAACTGCGTTTTCCCCTCATTTTCATAGCCCAATGCAAAAAAAATAAATTTGTAAAAACTGTGCACCCTAAAAGCACAATACACCCCTAGATGAGATCTATGAGGCGTGCTGAATCCAAAATGGGGCGGCTTCTGGAAGGTTTCACCTGTTCTGGTACTTTGGGGGCTTTGTAAATGCGACATGGCCCCACCAAAATCTGCGCTCCAAAAGCAAAATAGCGCTCCCTCCCTTATACGCCCTGCCATGCGCCCAAACAGCAGTTTACACCCACATGTAGGGTATTGCCGAACTTGGAAGAAATTGCGTAACAAAGTTTTGGGTCCTTTTTTTACCAGGATGCCTTGTAAAAATTAAACATTTTCAGCTAAAATTGTAGATTATTGGAAAAAAAAATGTTATTTCATTTTCACAGCCTAACGCTAAAAATTTTTGTGAAACGCCTGTGGGGTCGATATACTCAATGCACCCCTGGATATATTCCTTAAGGGGTGTAGTTTCCAATATGGGGTCTTTTTAGGGGTATTTATTGAGTTTTGGAACCTTAGGGTGTCCGCAAACCTGAAATAGCCCCTAAATAAAATCGTAATGAAAATGAGACCCCAGAGTCCAGTAGGTGCTCCTCCTATTCTGGGGCTTGTGGTTGAGCCAAATAGTGCACTAGGGCCACATATGGGATATCTCTGAAAACGGCAGAATCTGGGGAATCGATTTAAAGTTGCATTTCCCTGATCACATTTCCCTTATTCTTGTGAACAATGTATAAAAATTGAAAATCTGCAAAAAAAGTGAAATTTTGAAATTTCACTTTCACTTTGCTTTAATTCCTGTGAAACACCTAATGGGTTATAAAACTTCCTAAATGCGGTTTTGGATACTTTAAGGGGTGTAGTTTCTTAGATGAGGTCATTTATGGGGGTATCTAACATACAGGTCAATCAAAGTCACGTTAGAACTAGACGGGTCCCTAAAAATGTATATTGCAAATTTTCTTGAAAATTTGAAAATTACTACTAAATTTTTAAGCCCCCTAATGTCGTAAAAAAAAAAGACATTTAAAAAAAATGATGCCAAACTACAGCAGACATCTGGTAGATGAAAAGTTATAAACTATTTTGAGTGGAATATCTATCTGTCTTACATGCAGAAATTTTTGAAGTTTGAAATTGGTAAATTTTTCAAATTTTTCGCGATACTTTGATATTTTTCACAAATAAACAAGCAATTTTTGTACCAAAATTTCTTACTATCTTAAAGCACAATGTGTCACGAGAAAACAATCTCTGAATCACATGGATAGGTTAAAGTGTCAAAAAGTTATTCTCACATAAAGTGACACATGACAGATTTAAAAAATGGGGCTCTGTCAGAGAGGCCAAAACTGGCTCCAGCGGTAAGGGGTTAAACCAAGGGACATCACAACAGAAACCTGACGGACCCCATACTAGTCAGTGGGGTCTGTCCCTCATGAAACAGATCCACTTGTCCTGATTATATTCCTCTCTATGAAAGAACATGTACTGGTGTCAGTGGATCGTTACATTCGGCTTGATCAGCCTTTGGGATATCATTGCATAGGATTCTTATAATAATAGTTTAGACTTTGTTGTAGGAGATAGAAGTGACTGGAAGGATGCATTGCAGGTGTATGTAACCCTTTCATTTCCTAAATAGGGCTGTTAATCTGGTATTCCCAGTTGCTAGTTGCTAGTGTAACTTGCTTCAATAGGAAAATAATTAGAAAAGACTGGAGGCAATGTTGCTGTGTGACACAATGTTGCTGTAACCAAGTTGTCTAAGTAATCAATGGCTGGAAGGATAGTAAATTTTTTTGGGGAAGTATTGATGGGGAACATCTTCCCTGCTGAGGGATCCACATGACAGCAAGGAGGAAAGTTATTATAAATCTTAGTCTATGTCTACACAGCAATCCGACGGCAATTCAACGTTGCTGGATTTGCACTAAAAGCTGTGGTCGGTTTTCGGATTGAATGTACAGGAATCCGACGGCAACCCGGCAGAATATGCCGCATGTTTTAAAACATGTTAGATATTGAAACCAACAGGAAAAAATCCATGCTGTGTAGACTACAGCACAGATTTTTCATTGCGGTCTACACAGCACTGTGTACCGTTGGATCTGACAGGAATACTGTGCTGTGTAGACATAGCCGTAAATGTATTGTCATCACAGATCCCTGTTCTTGGCCTTGGGCAGATTCTGTTGCAGATTTGCCACTGGGACCTGCACATCTAAAGCACTTCTGCAGCAAAATTCACAGCAATGAACTGTAAGGGGCTTTCAAACGGAGTGCTTTTTTGGTGCGTTTTTTTGTGCAGAAATGTGCAGCATGGCTTTCTGCACAAAAAACGCATACAAAAATGCAGCCAAAAACGCAGCAAAAATGCAGCTGCGTATTTGATGAGTTTATTGTGCAGAAAAGCACAGCAATTAATGCTGTACATTTCTGCACAAAAACGCATTCCAAAAAGCATCAAAAACACAACAAAAACAGGTAAACAATGCACCAAAACGCACCAAAAAATGCTCCGCGTGAAAGCAGATTTACTGTGGATTAGTTGCAGATTTTAATTTTGCAATGAAGTCGTTGGAAAAATTGGCAAAAAATCTGCAGTGTCTATGTAGTATAAACTCAGATACAACACAGTATTGCTTAGAACACCCGGATAAAACTTGCTAGATTGGTGCTGGGTATAACAAATATCACAATCGTAGCATATATACACCCGCACACAAATTATTTATGCAATTAATACATAAATCTTTATTCACAAAATTGTATCCAGAATTCATCATATGTGATGGCGACCAATTCATTCCATATAAACGTTTTCGGTTCCCATAGGACGTTCATCAGACAAGTCGCTCATTGTATCATTCAGTATATTTTAAAAAATATATGTCAGGGCGCAGATGATTTGCATGAGATATTCTACTTGCTCATGGCTCTAAATGATAGTCGGGAATGGCGCCATTACATATGATGAATTCTGGATAAAATTTTGTGAATAAAGATTTATGTATTAATTGCTATAATAATTTGTGTGCGGGTGTATATATACTACGTATGTAGTATAAACTATAATGTAGTAAATTAAAAATCCACAAGTCAATTTCCCTACGGACTCCAGGAGGATTTTTTTTTTCCGCATGTGGATAAGATTTCTTGAGATTTTCTGCACACAAATGCAGTGTATCTGCCCTGAGTAAACATAACCTTAAGGTGGCTTCACACATTGCGTTTTTGGAAAAAATGCTACTAAAAACACATGCATTTTTTTCAAGTGTTTTTTTTTCTTGCAAAGACTAGTAACCAGATGTTAGCTAGAAATCAGTAGTCAAATGTGAAACACCATTAATTTTTACTTTGTAGCATTTATTTACACTTTGGATGCGCTCTTTTTGGTTGATGGAATTTTTCATCAAAACGCAGCATGCTGGGGTAAAGCATCTTTCCAGGAAATTGTTCTGGTTTTTTTTCTGCATGTGTGTTATGTTTTATTTTGAGTTTTTTTTAGTGTTTTTCCACATTGAAAATCATGTGATGTTTTGTGTTGGAGAAACATAAACCAGCAAAAAGAATAAGCATCAAAAACGAGTTTAGAAATACAGAAACTACATGAAAAAACACATAAAGCCTAAAAAAAAGTATTAAAGGGGTTGTCTCGCTACAAAGAATAGCTTTCAAATTGTAGGGAACACAAAATAAAGACATTTTCCAAATATATTGCATTGTTCCTCTGTTTTCCCTAAAGAGATACAAGTGAATTTATTACCTCCATGGCTTTTTCAGTTCCCTCAGTAACAGACCTGTAAACAAATCTCCTGGGGCTGTTTGTTCAATGAGATAACAGAGAGTGAGTCATCACACAGGTCTGCAGCATCAGTCAGTGTCCTGTGCTGCCAGACAGTAAAAAGCTTGATTTATCTCAAGTAAACAGCTCTGTAATTAGGGCTTTTGTTTTGGGGATCAGATAAGAAGTCTTTAGAGTAGTTTGAGAAGCTAATCTAATCTAATTAGCATCTGAAAGCACAACATAGCTGTACAAGCAAGGAGCTTATGCAAATTAGTATGAACCAGGAAGTGACAGAGAATTTCTTTCATGCATTCTTTGAAACCCTGTGGGGAGACCACTCCTTTAATAATAGAAAAAATTGAAAGCTTACAATTTTTGAATTTTTTTTAAATTTTTTTGCCAAAAAAGTTTATGATATAAGGCTATAATATAAGTGCGAAGAGAACACAGTGGAGCAGTCAATCAATCTCTACCTTTCTATAAAAAAGAAGAAAAAAAACCTCACAACAAATATATGGACAGCATGCTCAAGACCTCGACTCCTGAAAATATAGAAATACAACAATGTACAGTGCTCCAAACCAGCTTCAGTGAAATGTGTGAAGTTAGGGTTGGTTCATATGTTGTGTTTTAATTGCATTTTTCAACTACATCAAAACGCAATAAATTAAAAACACCACATGCGTTTTTTAATTAACCTTTTTTTCAACTGTGTTCCAAGTTAGAGCTAATTACAGAACTTGCATTCAAAAAATGCTTGTTTTCTACTTG